>JAHRHJ020002396.1:0-12385 GCA_019776745.2 Taxus chinensis | reverse complement strand
CCAAGCTTGCAGTCGACTAAAACATTACACGCCTTGCACATTCTCACACGGCTTTTGATTCTATAGCGACGTGCCAAGGCATTCTTGTTTTACCTGACTATAGCATCGTGAATAAATCTTGGGTGCCAAAAATTCCATCGTATTCCGTGGACTTACACAGGTCTGAATTTTTTCACCAATTTTGTCACAAGTCCCACAATATGGCCAGGTTCCAACGGTTGCCAAATGTATTACGTGTCGGTGTGTAAGAGGCCAAGAGCTGTGAAGCAATTTTGTTAGGTCAAACGTGAGATAACGCCGACAACATATTCAACACATGGCCTCAAACTTCAATCTCGTATCCACATGGTGAAAACAATGTCAAGAATCAAAAGAACTATCAGCCCACACGTTCCATTTTTGCAATTTTGACCATAGTCAATATAATATAGTTAGGCATATCATTTAGGCTTTGTATGTGCAACGGTTAGAAGTGGTTAACATGGAAACCAATTATTAATTGCTTGTATGTGAACGGTGTAACCCAATCGGCGAATTCTTTTGCCAAGGCCACCCCCCCGCACGACTTTTTCACAGAATATCCTTCGACGCTGATACAAAAATGGACTTCATTTCAGTTTCTTCCCCCCCTATCCCGGAATAATGTATGGTTCCAACCTTCTACTTATGGTATCCATGTTTTGAGTCCCCATTCTCTCTATTCTCTTAACATGATTTTTTGACCACACCACTTTGCACCACTTTTCGATGCCACAATCTCAAAGTCATGGCCTACTCTTTACAATTTGATGACCTATTCTTATACGAACATCATGAAACTTATATGTTTATTATTTTCAAAAGAACAATTGCTTGGATGAAGTCAAAGAGATGTAGTGGTCGAGAGGAAAATTAGCAAAATATGGATATTGTAGGAACGCCAGTGAAAAATTTAAGGAGTTTCATGTTTCTCGAGAGTTTAAAAAACAAGCCCTTTTGGAAGCGCATTACAAAACTTACAATGATCTCCAACAAATGCAGTGAGAGGCTATAAAGGGGGGTTTACAGTTCTGCAACTATCTGAGCATTAGCGGCCTTTTGTTCCACTCACATGCCTCGAACCAATTTGAGCAAGAAGCCTTAAACTTGGTAAACATCATCAAGGTTGTGTTTTGTTTGGAAAAATATGTGTCGATGTGCTCAGGATGCTCA
The DNA here is from genome assembly GCA_019776745.2 of Taxus chinensis. Classification (NCBI taxonomy): domain Eukaryota; kingdom Viridiplantae; phylum Streptophyta; class Pinopsida; order Cupressales; family Taxaceae; genus Taxus; species Taxus chinensis. Next base: position 11,194 of record JAHRHJ020002396.1, on the reverse strand, counting down.
TCGTTATGATCAACGGCTTCAATGAATGCCTACTTCAACATCCATCACCAAGGACTTTTGTCCACCATTGATGGTTCAATGGTTGGTAGATCCAAGGGGTGCCACTCAACTTTGGCATATGCCTTTCGGCGTGATTACTAATTAAACACAAAAGAGTACATATAATGTATTATTGGCGAGTGACTATGATATCCCGTAGCTATATGATGCATGCATGTGGGAACATGAAGGGTCTTAATGACCAAACAGTTACACTACTCTCCATTAATTCAAAATAGTACCTCTGGGCTTGAAAAACAACTTCACGGTTTGGTGATTGCGATCATTTTTCAAGGTTTTGTTTCATTTATTCTACATCGTAGGCATTTCCGCTATATTTATTCCACGCGTTTCTAAATGAACAATGGTTTATTATTCACCACAGGTATTCCTGTTACATTTATTCCACACCTTTCAAAATGATCGACTGCTTTGACGAATGCCTACTTCCACATCCATCACTAAGAACTTTTGTCCACCCTTGATGGTTCGATGACTGTCAGAGCTTAGGGGTGCCACTCAACTTTGGCATACGCTTTTCAGCGTAATTATTAATTAAACACACAAGAGTACATATAATGTATATATAGGCAAATGACTGTGACATCTCGTAGCTATATGATGCATGCATGCCGGAATGGGAACGGTCTCAAGGAGCCGACCAGTCACACTACTCTCCATTAATTCAAAACATTACCTATAGGCTTGACAAATAACTTCCACGGTATGGTGATCGCGATCAATTTTAAAGGTTTTGTTTCATTTATTCTATATCGCAGGCATTTTTGTTGTATTTATCCCACACGTTTCAAAATGAACAATGCTTTATTATTCACCGCATGCATTCTCGCTACATTTATTCTACATGTTTCAAAATGATCGACGACTCCGATGAATGCCCTACTTTCAAAGTCCATCGCCAAGAACTTTTGTCCGCCATTGATGGTTCAAAAACTGTCAGAAACCAAGGGGTGCCACTCAACTTTGGCATACGCCTTTTCGACTTAATTACTAATTAAATAATATTAAAATAAAATTGATAACAATTATTTATTTTTAAAAATACAAAATAACTTTATATGTATATATTTTTAATTATGAATTTACTCTTTTAGATATTTTTTTTTCAAAAGTGATAGAAAGCTGCTTAAGATGGCATGTCATACCATATGGTGGATACGATGAATAGATATAACCAAAATCAAAAAAAGGGTAGCCTATCAAATTTAACGAAAAGTTCTTGATCGTAGTCTGCCTTTGCATGCCCTGCATATGTTGTCTAGTTGTTAATAGTATCTTTACACGTATATGAAAGTATATACATCTAGTGAAGGCAATGACAAGATAGAGTAATTATTCATAGGGTAACTTCTAGCTCACCTTCACGTGTCAGCTAATATTCCACCTCGACAACTCTAACTTGTACGACACCAACCCTATTCATATTCACATTCACTTTCGCCATTTATCCATAATATTGGAGGCCAAACCTGGCCAATGGTAAGCCACCAGGCTTTGACATTCCACCATGGTTAATTTTTTAGCTCGAGTTGGTAAATCGCTCCGGTTGAAACACGACATGGTGCAATTCTGTGAAAAATTTGTTGTTCATTGGGCATGTGGAGGGGTGTCCTCGCAACTATCTCCATTAATGGAGAGTGATACAGAATAATTGATGCCAACAGACGCTCCTCTTATAATCACTTTCAAACCTTTAATCACCGCATCATCCTTCCAAAACCCTTCCCTATTTATATCTGTAACTCATTGTTTCATCTCAATTCGGTCCCATTTACTAGTTTAATTGTAGAGATCAAAATTTCACTCTTTTAATAACTATTGGTATAAACTTTTTATTGTTCTATACAGAGGATAGTTTTGTGAGCTTGAATCTACAATCCTTCATTGTCCAACGGGACTAAGCCGCAAACTGTGCTATTATTTCAGATGCATACAATTAGCTCTCTCTTATGATAAAAATGAGCCTCGATTCCATGGGGGTTTTGAACATCCAGAAGCAAGTGGTGGAGGCCCTTCTTTTCTCCTATTCTAATAAGGCAGAGGCAATGTTGAAGTTGAGCCAGTATCATACTATTGGTCAAGATTGTGATAAGGCGTGCCACATAGCTCTTGTTAATAGCCATCCTAAAATCAACACCATTATGGGTTAAATCAGATGTGCGCATGAAGATAAATCTATATACAAATTGATTGATCTGGCTTTGTATTTGTATTTATAGTAGATTCAAAGGTCTCTGAGAGGAAACTGTTGCATGTTGTTGTTTTCTTTGTTGTATGCAGAAGTGCACTTGAAAATGTAAACTGATCGAGTTGGAGACTTGCTTGTTGCATACGGTTAAATAGTGTGATTGTCTCGAGAGGGAACCCATGTCTTCTGTACGATGCCATAATCATTTTCTATGAGAATTGGTCTCACTCTTCCAGACTGTCACGGCCCACCCACTGGTGTTACATTGACAAAGACATGCGTCATATTTTACTCCATCAGACCTAATAGAAGTCTTTCCACCATCACCTTAACGTGGAGAACTTTCCACCATTTAGATTTTAAAGCATGCACGAATTCAAATCTGTGCCATAAATTTTGAATCGGGTGTCAGAGGTAGGAGGATGGATCTCATATAGAAACACATTCAGCATAATAAACACCACCCAATCGAAACCCTTGACGATGAAAATAAAATATAGTAAAGCCATTTTTATGAAACTCCTCGTGTTGCTACCAGTAGGCAAGACCTAACACATGCCAACAACTCTTTATCATATCTTGTCCATCACATCTTTCACAAATGTTAACCATCATCTCTTTGTTATGTGTTGGGAATGAATGCAAGGTTTCAACTTTCCATTCGAAGTTATTTTATATTGTTACTTTTCTTTATCATGTTCAATTGACAAGTATTTACTTCCTACCTGTTTATTTCCAATGTTCCTTTCATGTCCTCGTCAAGTATCTAAAAAAATAATGTTGTCCAGCCAATAACCTTAAATTTTTAACGATTGATATATATGTCATGTGGTTGTTGGAGTATCGAGTTTCCCATTGTTACCCCATTGCACTTTTTCCACCATCACATTTCTCCACCCTCAAAACCCTTCTTTTATGCCCCTCTTCCTCTCTTGATATTTCTCTCTCTCATATTTGACACCTTCAATAGATCCCCTTTGACATTTCCATCGTACATTTCACGTGTGATTGCTAGTAAGCCTGAGAAATTGAGAATTCCATGTATATGAAAATATGAAAAATGAGCACCTAGATGATAAATGTGGTGCCCTTCCTATGCGTTGGTGTATTGGTGAGCGTGCAACATGGTATTATTTTAAAATCCATTGGGGCTTTTCAATCCTCTTCTCCAACAGTGGCAGGAATTTAAAGACCAGGCTTGGTTCACTTGGACCAATCTACGAGGTGGATATGATTGTGTATTAAAATGCCTCGACTGTGCACTTCTTTCCCATCAACCTTTTTTTGATTTTGACACACAAGGATCCTCATTTATCAAGGTTTGGTTAGATGTGCTTTTGTCACACCACCATCCAATCACATTTAAGGTTGTTTGGCAGGGGGTCCTCCCAAGGTTCCCAAAAATCAATTACAATATCTTAATGTTTCTCTACTGAGTCAGCCCGGAGTGGTTCCGCTTATTGCCCAAATTTGGAATATGGTGCCATGTCCACCCTTTGCTACCAACTAGCTGGATTTCTTGGTGGGAGGCGGAGATTCATCGCACCATCAGGTTCCTCCGCCGTTTTGGGAAACAGGTGGACTGCATCCGTAAGCGGGCCGATTAAGCTCTACACAGAATTTCACAGGATCTCTCTACTTCTGGAGAACAATCCTTTTGATGCTCATCTCCAGTCTCAGGCTGCAGCTACTCAGCATAAGCTCGAGCTTATTGAATCTCACTTGGCCCATGCTACACAAATCTGTTCGAGACTTCATTAGCTTCGGGTGGGAGATAAAGATTCTTCAAATCCCTCTATACCAAGCATGCTTGTCAACAGGTCAAAGCTATTCACGACTCTCACCAACAACTTACTAAACTCCCAAAGATTTCCAATGCTTTGTTAAGCACTATTGTCTAGTTTTTCAAGCTCAGGAGGATTCAATTGAGTGAGTTGTTGCTCGACAAAAATGTATTGATGTGATGCCTACCAAGTTGTCATCTAAAGACAGTGCTCTCTGCGATGCTCCTCTCACATTAGAAGAACTGCATACAGCCTTACTTTGTCTTGCTGATGAAAAGTCTCCTGATCTAGATGGTTTCCCAAGTGAATTTTACAAAACTAATTGGTCATTTGTGGGAACATATTTGCTTGAGGTTTACAACGAAGCCCTTCAAACTCACTCTTTGGGAAGCTTCATTAATCAAGGCAACATCAAGTTTATTCTTAAGGATGGAGATCTAGAGCAGATTAATAATTGACGGCAGATCACCTTGTTGAATGTGTCCTACAAAATTCTTGCCAAGGCATTGGTTTTATACATTGTGAATCTCTTGCCTAATATCATTTGGCCTGAGCAAACTGGTTTTGTGAAGGGATGATATATCTTGGATAATCTTTTTGTAGTCCAGGAAGGCATGGAATGAGCTTGGGTTTCTTCACAGCGACCTCTTTTCCTCAAAATTGATTTTGAGAAAGCTTATGATCACATTAAATGGCCTTTCATTATTGCGATGCTCAACAAAAGGAATGATAACCAAATTGTACCAAACCAACAACACAGATGCTAATCAAACACCACGATCAATAAGATGAAAGTAATTCACCATAATAACTTTACATAAAACTTTTGCAAACAAATGAGCAACAATATCATATATTATTATGGAACTCAATGAAATACAATGAGAATGGGCCTTGCTTATATAAGCAAGGAATAACAATATAAGAACCAGTCAAGGTTGTATATCAAGCCATAAATCAAGGAAATAACTAGTCATCAAAGAACTAGTCAAGACCATAGATTTAGGAGAGAACTAGACATCAAGGATCTAGTCAATACCATAGATCAAGGAAAAAACTAGTCAATACCATAGATTAAGGAAAGAACTATACCTAACAACTAGATAATATTTCCTAATATCTAAATAAGATAAAATAAATATCCACACACATAATTGGGTGAGGATAAATATAATAAAGGTAAATAAAGTACCTAGGTGAATATGAGGTAAGGTAAATACCTAGTCTAACACCCCTCCTCAAGTGAAGCTAGGGGCCAAAATAGAAGTGACATGTCCACAATATGAGTCCCGAAAACTAGGCCTGATGAGGTACTCATGTACAATAATTGGGAAAAGGGGACAACACAAGGTACCCAAAACCAGTAACAACAAGTAGTAAAAAGAGTAAAAACCCATTACAACGCATCCCAAGAATCTCTACTCAAAAAACTCGTACAATGTTGAAGAATTTTGGTGTGCACTATGGGTTGAATCCACTGCTCGATCACACAACTCAAAAATAATTGACACTGGGCTTCACCAAAATAGCTCCATACAAGGAGACTGTCAATGGAGTGATGTCGAAAGTGTAAAAAAAACACCAAACATAATTCAATCAAATGCTGCAAATAGGTGTGCCATGATCTAAGAACAATAACCAAAGCAACAAGAAATGGACACAAACTCTAGAGTGTCACGATCCAAGAAAATCCAAGGTAACAAGGCAAGGGCATGAAACCCGAAGAAGCAGGATCAACACCACACCCTCCCATACTACTGAATGGGTGGAGTGACGCTACAAATATGTATGAGTTGCCCAAAATCAACTACTCCAACACTGAAAAAATAACATCGGACTTTCACCAAAATAGATCCCCCACAAGAGATACTATCAACATGCCAAAAGTGTCAAAAATATAGATACAAAATCTCTCAACAAATAAGAGAGATACACTACACTGCTAAAGAAAAATGCTCAAAACAAGAAGCATTACAATGCGGAAGGTATAGAAAGTGGAGCAAGATGCCGAATAGTGGAGGAGCCATGCCTGTAGAGTCCTCTCAATGAATGCCTATGTCGCCGCCACGAGTGATCAAATATTCACCCCAAATCAACATGGATGGATGAAGAAGATGCCTGCATATGACTTGGTGTAAAATGCATGGTGTGTGCATGTAAAGGAACATTAGAATGTGTGTCAAGTTGATCATGTCTAACAACTGAAGTCTCAGGTTTTTCAAGCCTGAGTGAAGGTTCATAACTCATGTGTTGCTCATGATCCCCAGAAATAGGCAAGCGAACAAAAATAGGAGCTTTGTCAATGTGTGATCCCAATGAAGTATCTGCTCAAAAATCAATGTCATGGCGAGAATTCCACTTAACATGTGGAATAGGGGAAACAATACCCTGTGAATGTCTACCAATACCTCCGCGAGTGAAACCCATAAAATGAAGCATGCGAGAATTGAATGCAGTGGTATGCTTCTCAAAAGAGCCATGCATATGAGCAGAAGTAGGATACATAACATGTGTTACTAGAATAGGCACAAATGTGGAAGAGCATGCAGTAACAAGCCTCACAGGCTTATGAGAATTAAGAGCAGTAACATGCTCAAAGACTGGCATATCAATATCAGTGGATACAAGAGCAACAACTGCAAGTGGACTAGGAGCATGGACATGGCTGTCCACAATATGATGGTGATGTTGTAGGCTAGCAAGTTTTTGTTGCAGGGAGTGTATTAGTGTATCCTTATTGTGAATGAGTGATTATAGAAGAGAATTTCGCTTCTTGAGCGATCTATTTTCTTCCACAAATTTTACAATATCCTCTTGAAGTCCACACACTTCAGAGAAAATCATATCATTATTAGAATCCATGATAGATACAAGAATGAAACTCCCAAAAGTTTAGAACGTCGGGCTCAGCCGAAATTACATCCACAATTGATTACAACACTCCTCCATATTTGACACTTTATAATGAGTGTGTGTTACAATATGACACTTTATAATTATAGTGCAATTCTCAAAATAAATATTTCCAATGGAAAGAGCACGAAAAAATAAGCACTTTTGCAAAAAAATGACATTCAAAACCGAGTTATGCCACTAAAACAAAATACAATATTCTTGCCTTCACCACACAATTAATATGAAAGGGGCTAGAGTTAAGCACCTACTAGTAGGAATCACAATATTTAAGCCCTCATATGACCATACAATATGACTAGGGCCTAAGGATTTACTTACAGACGGATGTCAATAGCAATCTCCTACTCTGATACCATAAAAGGAACAATAACCAGATCGTACCAAGCCAAGAACACAGATGCTAATCAAACACCATGATCAATAAGATGAAAGTAATTCGTCAAAATAACTTTACATAAAACCTTTGCAAACTAATGAGCAACAATATCATAAATTATTATGGAACTCAATGAAATACAATGAGAATGGACCTTACTTATATAGGCAAGGAATAACAATCTAAGAACCAGTCAAGGTCGTAGATCAAACCATAAATCAAGGAAATAACTAGTCATCAAAGAACTAGTCAAAACCATAGATTTAGGAGAGAAATAGACATCAAGGATCTAGTCAATACCATAGATCGAGGAAAGAACTATACATAACAACTAGATAGTATCTCCTAATATCTAAATAAGATAAAATAAATATCCACACACATAAGTGGGTGAAGATAAATACAATAAAGGTAAATAAAGTACCTAGGTGAACATGAGCTATGGTAAATACCTACTCTAACACTCAAAGCCCTCAAATTTGACGATTTATTCCAGTTATCTGTTAGCACCTTGTTTTCTAACGCCTCTGCTCGACTCACCATTAATGGTCACCAATCCTCCGCTATTGGGATTTTTTGCTCCATCAGATAAGGGTGCCCTCTCACGCCTGCATTGTCTGTGGTTACTGTTGATGCATTGGGTTATTTAATTATACATCAAGCTACCCAAGGTATGATTCATGGTATTGTTCTTTTAGATCACGAGTCTCAACTTATCAATGGACATTTTACGGATGACTCCTTTCTCACGATTGCAGAATCTGAGCAGAATGTTGTCAGAGTCTTAGACTGTCTTGACACTTTCTGTTTGGCTTCTGGTTCCAATGCCCAATTGGCCAAAACATTGGGCTATTGGCAGAGTTGCTTGCCTCCTCTTGACTGGTTGAATGCCTACCCCTAGAAATGGATTACCTGTGGTGAACAATTCAGACTTTTAGGCATTCCTTTTGCCTTTGATAGTGACTCTGTGACGTTGTGGCAATATGTTCTCAACAGAGTGGAGCCAGAAAGTTAGTAAATGATATTCTAAGCTGCTCTCTTTGTTTAGTAAATTTCAGGTCTACACCAAGATCCTTGTTGCTACTCATGTTTATTACTCTGCGTGTTAGTGCCCCTCTCAAACTTCGTTCACGCGGCTGGCCAAGTTGCTCTGGGAATTCTTTTGGTGTAAAATTTATGGTTTAGCTAGCTTCCACCGAGTTGCTTGTGATATATGTTGCCTCCCTCGCTAACAAGGTGATATGGTGATCATTGATGTTTACAGACAGAGTGTGGCATTATGCGCTAAGTGGGTCATCTGGTGTCTTTTTGGCAATCAAGCCTGATAAATTCTGTTGCGTCACTGTATTGATTATGGTGCTCTATATGGCAAGAAATGTTGGAGCAATATTGGATTGCATTCCCTTATTATTACTTCAGCCCCTATTAAAATTACAGGTACCTTTGTTGCCAAAAGCATATGGAAAGCCTTTGAGATGGTTAAGTCTTTTATGCACTGGATTGGAGATGGTTTTCGCACTAAGTTTTCTCTTAAGTCTCAAAATATTTGGTGGTTGCCTATTATCACAACAGGCAATCTCCTGCTGGATGAAACACTAGGTATCAAAGCTATCCACATGTATCGAAAGGGCATTAAGACTATACAAGATCTCGTGCATCACAAAGACTGAATTTCTTGGCCTGTGCTCAAATTGAAATTCAATCTGGCCAACTCAGACCTTCCGTTTATCTACAAAATTCAAGAGCTCTTGCCGGATGTTATGCTCCATAAGTTGGGGCTTAAACCTCCTGCAGCCTGGTGGTGTGATTGGCGGTAGAATCAGGAAATTGCTTTCCTTAATTATAATTCTAGGACCACTTATCTTTTGCTAAGCCCGCACTCACCTGCCCTTGATCGACTTAACGCTCACTGGGGGTTACAGTCTGTGCCTTCCACTTGGCTTCGTCGGCTTTCCCGTACCTAGAATTCTCTTCTTGAGCCTAAAGTTAACCATTTCCTCTGGTGTCTTGTCTACCAAGGTTTGTCTGTGGGTGAACGACTTAATCATATTGGTATACCTAATCCAATTTGTCCTTTTTTCTCTCAACTCGAGTCTTTCAAGCACCTCTTCTGGTCTTGCCCTCATGCTCAGACTATCTGGAAATGGATCTACTCTTTATTCATGTCGTATCATCCTGAATTCTTTCATTGGCGAATTGCCTTATTTGGTGATTTTGCTCCTTGGCCTGGTCACATTGATACGCTTTGGCAATTGTTTCGCATTTGTATTCTGTTCTAGGTTTAGAAAGCTCGCAATGCCTTAATCTTCAAGCATGACCAGTCTGTTACTTGTTTTTCCATTAATGACAGAGTGATTCTTTTGTCTACTGTGCGCATGCAGATTCAAGCTCAAGCTACCAAAGTTGCCATTGAGTTTGTGCATCTTCAGGTATTACTTGATCATTGGGGGAGTGCGCCCTACACCATGAGCCAGGTTCCACTGGATCCTCAACTGTCGCCACCCCAACCTTCACCACCCTGATGCTCGCCTCATACGGGCCCTCGTCAGAGCAGTCGTTCATGTAGCCATCGTTCCACCTCCCCTCGGGGCCGCCCTTAAGCTCCGTCTTCCTTTGGACTAGGTTGGAGCCCGAACTCGAGGGGGAAGGGCGTTGCCATTTCTCCACAGCCGGGTTCGCCGCCATCGATAATGCAGACACTTGCAGGTTCGCCTCCCCATGGTTGGGCTATAATGGTTCCTTTACAAATAAAGTATTCAGATCCTCACGATGACTGACAGGTGGATCCTCCTTCGACGAAGCCAAATAGCGGAGCTATCATCCCTCCCCAAGATGATCTTCCCCCTCTCTAGGTGTCGCGGTGTGTGCTTGATTGTGCTAGTTTTTGTTTCTGTGCTTTTGGGTTGCCCTAGTGGCGTTTTGTTATAGCCTTTGTGGCTTATTTTTAGCCCTCGTGGCGTTTTACGGGACCGTGTGTTATCTGGTTGCCCCTTACTATGTGACTCTCTTTTTATTTTATTAATATTAAGGGCAGTTACAATAGTAAAATATGAAAAACATTTCTTATTGATTTTATTGGCATTGACGGTTATATTTAGACCACGTGGGAGAAGAAGTAAAGTAAGCTTGATGGTCTAGACTCCATATTTAATTAATTTAATTTAGATATTAATGTCCACAGAAGGCCAAGAATGGCATATGGGACAGAAAAATACAGACCAAGAACCAAATTATAACGGGAGTGCTAAAACATCTCCAAATATTTAAGTATACATCATGCTCTAACAATTTTGAAATTTATTGGTATCCACAACATATTTAATTATTTTGGCCTTGATTTGAATTTAGTAGGTACGGCCCTGGAAATCGGGTTTTGGAGCCCTTTTTCCCAATCTCCCTCTAATCTCAGCTTTGAGAGCACTTCAATGGCTCTTCTGTAAGCTTTTCAAATACCCATTCAGGAGCCTTCAAAAGCCAAGCATTTTTCTTCCAAGGGGCCGGCCTTGACTTTATATTCGAACCATGCACATTGAGTTTGCCAATGCAGGTCACAGGGCACAATTGGGAATTGCAGTTGAAGGAGTTTTATCGAAATAATTTGCACTGGGCAGTTTAAGGGAGTTTTTGTGTTCTGGATAATTTGGAACTGGGTTACGGGTATCTATTGGGTTAAAAAGAAAAAGAATGAGCCCTCCACGAATTGTTATTGAAATCAGCTCATCTTCGGATGAAGAAACTACTCCCCTGTGTTTGCGTAAGAAGACCTCTTTTGGAAAAAGTCCTTTTGGTGAGAAGGGGGTTTCGGTCATAAGGGTAGCTTCTCCAATTAAGCGTCACATGAAAAAACAGAAGAGCAGGGATTTTGATGAC
>JAHRHJ020002395.1:0-12400 GCA_019776745.2 Taxus chinensis | reverse complement strand
TAGAACGTGATAACATACAAGCCTTGAGATGCCCAATAATTGATTTTGAATAAATTGCTGGGCATTGATGATAACAAGTATGATGGAGGTATACCCTGGACGAGGATCGGTAGTGACAAAATGATGTGTAGTTGCCCCAAGAAAGGACACAATAACAGAAGTAAGGTTTTTCAAGGGGCAATAAGCAAGTAAAAATTTCCATTGCGTACTAAAGAAAATGCCAAAGAGAATACCTCGTGATAAAGGCCTATTCCCCCCCGCCCACTTGTGGATCCTCCCATGGCCCAAACCAAAGACTCAATACAATGATGAATTTCTTACTCTTTCCCCTAGTACTGCTTTACCAAAGAATGCTCATATGATATTCCCCAAGTTTGAGTTAGATCAAAGATTTGCTACGATGTGAGTGCTTATGATTCCTGAGCACAAGAGAGGGATATTTGATATTTAGGATTCAAAAAGGAAGAGATACCCAAGTAGAGGTTGGAGAAAGGTTGAGACTCTATTTCATGGTAGAAATTAGAACAGCTACAAGTGTTGGAAGACGTTGGGGGAACCACTAAGGTTATTAGGAAATTCTTTAGGTAAATCACCGTGACCGTGGATCCTTTTTCACTACCTTTGTTTCAAAGGAACAAGCTGTTACAGTATCAGTATGTTGAATTCAGGAAGCCTCAGCTTGTAATGACTCTTGAGGTATGGAATGAGTTGGGGAATGAGAGTGGACAAGAGCTATGAAAGTGTTACTGCCATGGATTCCATGGAAGTTCTAGTTGTTGGGTGGATGTCAAAGATCTGGTGTGCAACTTGCATTGACCTGGGAGGCATTAAAATGAGTTGTGATTGTTGATTGCTTGACAATGGGGTATGTTATTATCAAGGATGGGCTTTGTAAGTGTTGCGTGAGAGTGTCCAACTGGACATGTCTTATGCCACTATCACCATTGAGGCAACTTAGTGACGTTTTATGGCGCGAACAGTGTTGTACCTTATATGAAGAACCCAAATAATGGATCTATGAAGTTTTGCAGGACGAGGAGAGTACTGATCACTTTGTGAGTTTGTGGATTTAGGGAGTATGAAATTCTTGTTGCAACACCATATCTCCTAAGGATGTGTTTTTTTCTAGAGAATTTGGTCTTGATTTAACCTTGAAAAATGTTAAAAGGTTGACCTAAACACAATGGGGAGCTACAAGAAATAGATGGTTTAAAATTAAACAAACAATAATGATGAAAAATGGTATATTTCTGTTATTGAAAACATATCGGAACCTCTTGGATGGTAATATCCATAATAGAGGTAAGTGGAGATCCCCTTAATTTGTTTTCTTGAATATCAAGGTTTTTCTTCCCCAACTGGTAGTGTATAGCGTTTGGCTGTTTCTCTGTTTTTGTGGTTTTTTTTCACTTCAGTTTACCTTGGTGTGTGGCAACCATTCATTAGTTTTTCAGCTGGTTTTTTGGTGGCTTTGTCTCATGACTCCATGTTCCCGAGGGATATTGTACACTGTCTAATTTGTTCTTTCATTTTTGCACTCACTGGAGTGCCCATCTTGAGAAGGAGCCGATGTTGGGCCCTTGTGATCCTTATATTTTTCCAGTTTACCCTTGTCTTTTGCTCTAAAACATTTTTTTTTCTCATGAAAATGATGAAGTGAAGTTGTAGCTCATTCTTGTGATAGGGATGTTTGCAAACTCATTACCGTGCCCGAATTTGCTAAGGAGAAGTTGTTAGTTCCCTTTTCTGAGGAAAAAACAGCTTTGGATTCTTCATCCTTCGTATTTGGTGCCACAAACACTTGTATCTATGTTTAACTGCTTTACGTTGTTCGTTTTTTCGCCATTGTTTACACCATTTGAAGGATCTCCCAGTTTTACCAAGTGTTTTTCTTTCAAACGCCTATGCCATTTTCCCCCTGTTCTAGCCTTTGGAGCTTGATATTGTTCAGGTATCATAGTGACTAAAAAATCCCTTGACATGGTCATTAAATTACTTTGAATCACTTTCCTTTGTCCTTTGATCAAAAACTTTCTTCCCCCATGCCAGAAAAACCATCGATTTCGGCTTGCTGGGCCATTTCCTACCTTTTTTGACGGCTCCGATGTGTCCTTTTTCCCGTCACCTCTTCGCCCAAAATCTTTCTCTACATGGCATTTGTGATTGGCCAGGGTCGACGGGTTGTTGCGTCCTTAGCCTTTTGTGCCTTTTTGGACCCCGGTCTAAATTTTCCCGCCACGGGTGTGGCCTCCGCAATCGCGGGTGCCCCCTGGTAGTAGAAAAGTCAAAACGTGGCGGGGCGGAGCTGGGAGGCACGGCTGCCAATTTTCCTTCGTGCCCCGGCGTCCGTTGACATGGTTTGCAGGCCCTTCGCCCCCGCGCCGGGGACAGGTGGCAGGGAAAGGCCAGAGGCGAGGTGTGGGAGTGGGCGGACTGAGTTGACAATTTTCCTTTGTGGCATATTGTTCCAATCTACTACGAGCGGCTCCCCCCATCGCCCCTCCGGTGCGGACAGTATCCTGCGGAGGTAGCCCCGAGAGGAAAACTTGGCCCACCTTTTTCTTTTTCCCACAAGCGGTAAAAATGTTTTAAAATGATCCGGCCTCCATGTCCAGTCATAGTGCGCCCCGTGTAGGCCCAAATCTCAACAGTAGCGTGATGGCGGAAATCGAGAAATTATGCAAATTTCAAAAAGGTGGAAAAGTTTCCGAAAGGCATCCGGTGCCCATTTTGGCTTGTTTGTGGCAGTGAGGGTCAGATTAAAAGGGGAAGCCAGCCGCAGGAATCAATAATGGACATGTGTTAGGGATAGAATCAGAGGTGGGGTGCCATGGGGATTAATTGGGAAATTTTTCTTTTTCCAAAAAATGTGGAAATGTGTTGAATCGGTGGTGATTTTCCAATGGGAGCACCTTGGGGGACAGTGTCAAGATCATTTTCAAAGGCTGGAGGGGGCGGCTGAAAAATGTCATTTTTTTACATTTTTCCAAAAAGTGTTAAAATGTAAAAAAGTGGATCCCAAGCGCATTTCCACCACATTGTGCCATGTGGAGGGCTCAGATTAAGGCTTCAGGCAGATCAATGGTAACGGTGCTTTTTTCAGTTTGACGCCCCGGCGCTCTAGGGAAGTTGGCGATCGATTTTTGCATCAATTTCCCCAATTTTGGGCATCCTGTCCATTTTTGCCTCCAAGGATAATGGATCCTTTGCAATTCAATTTGTAGATTTGCCGGAACTTTTGCCACATGCCCGTTGTTTGAGCTGCGCGACCGTTTCCATATCCCATCCACAAAGGTGCAAAGTCCATCTTTTAAGGGCTTAAGATGAACCTACTGAACGGCGGGGGTTTTGCATGCTTTGAAGATGAAAAGCATGCCTCCCCCCCTGGCTACTTATGCGAATTTTGCACTTGATTTTACCTTTTTTTCGAAAACCTGGCACTTTTGTTGCCCCTCTGTAAACCTCCTGTCTACGAATCTGATGGCTTTGTCCACAAGTTTGCTGCTTGACATATTCTTTTCTGGTGCGATATATTTGAATGTAATAGAGCTATATCTCCTCCTGTTTTGAGACCTGCAAAAGGGTGCGAGTTTCATTTCACGAGAAAAATTTTGAGAGTCATCTTTGAGAAAAACTTTATGAGAAACCCAGGTTACTTTCCTTTCTGTCAATTCATTCAAGTTGAGTGGTTATAAGTGTATAGCCATCAATCAGTCTGAGATTGTTTAAATCATCCCCTTGTGAATTGATAAATTTTGAGTAATTTTTGGAACTCTTTTGGCCCATGTTGTTGTTTATTTATTTCCAACATGTGCACGGATTGTGTTCTTTGTTAGGTTTTCTATTGCAATCTTGTGTCAAATCTATTGAATACACAGGGTTCAACCTGTGATAGTTAGTGCATCCCCAAATTTCTTTTCTAGAAGCGCTTTCATTGGGACATGAAATAAATGATTTAAAATCACTTTTCTTTCATCTGTGGACAAAGAGGTTGTCGCTTTGTGCGTGTACCTAGCATGCTTTCTCTCCATTTGATGTTTTATTGAGGTTTTTAATCGATCCTTCATGCTGAATCTCAAACCATTGGTGGAAGCAAAGGTGAAGGTAAGGCCTCCATGATGCGCACCTTCTAGTTGAAGGATATTTAACTATTTTAAAGCGTTTGTTATTGATTTCTACATTGTTGTGCTGGCTCCTCAAGGATCTGGGAACAAGTCCAATCGATCCTGTTGAACTCCCACCTGAAAATCATTCAAAACACTACTCTACCTATTACCATGTTTTGACTTTGTATACCCCCACAAGATAACATCCTTTACTAAAGATGCAGAATATCAGGATTTCAAAAATGGATTCAGAACCCTTTCCTGCATTGAAAGTCTCATAATCTAGACGTGGACAAACTTGTTAAAGTCGCTTTGGAGTGGTGTCAGATTTTACCAAGGGCCGTTTCATACTATTTACACCCAAATTGAGGGGTATCTTCCGCTCCTTCCCCATTTGAGGGTTACAAAATAGGTCCTCTTACATTTGCGTTTGTTGAAAGGCACAACCTAAAACAGTTAGGAAAGACAAGTCCATTGAGATGCTTATCCATCTCTCCAAAAATGGAGTGCTCGGTAGTCATATCCCCATCTTACAAAATGACCACACACCTGATCCACTTGTTTCACGATTTCATGACATATCTTTGATGCTGCTCAGACTGAAAATTAGAACAAATTTGGGTACCAACACATCTCAATCCAGCCAAGTTTGTATTTGGAGTCTTAATGGGAAAACTCCTGGAATTTATCATTTCTTATAGGGGCATTGAAGTTGAACCCATGAAAATTAAGGAAATTATTGAAATGCCTCCTCCTTCCAATCTTAAGCAACTTCACAGCCTTTAATTCCATCTTTAATTTGTCTTCCATTTCATCTCATAACTCTTTGATCATTGTTAACCTTTTCATCACATCCTATGGAAGGACATAGAATTCAATTGGGATCACAATTTCTAGAAGGATTTTGAAGATATTAAAAATATCTCCTATCTCCACTGGTGCTTACACCTCCATATGAGGGGGGGGGAAATTTTTCTTGTATATTTCTACAACTAATCAAGCTCTCTCAGACCAAACTAGACTCATGATGACTAGTCATGAGGTAGTTGTTTATTCATAAGCCAAATCTTCATGACTGTAAAACCCTCTAAAATGAAGCTGAAAGGATGTGTTACACTCTCTTCTTCACTACATCAGAGATTCAAAATTATCTTCTCAAGACATTGCATTCTAAACCTTATCACAATGATCATGTTACTCGATGAATCATGCTCATGAAAGAGTTTGACCTTGAGCTTATCTCTCAAAAATCCATTAAGGGAAAAGATATTTCTAATCAATTAGTAGAATTCCCTGTTCTTAGTATGCAGATTCCTCAAGAGCATTTTCTGGATGAATCCATTAACCATTTTCATCATGAATATAAAACTCTCAAATTAACTCTTTTCTTTGATGGCTCTAAGTATCAACAAAGGGGAGGCACCGACATCATTCTCATTCCTCCATGGGAAACTCCTGTTCCCCTCACATATAAACTCAATTTTGAGTGTAAAAACAATATGGAAGAGTATGAATCCCTCATCTTAGGTCTTGAAACTGTCTCCTTCCTAGGTGTTCAATTCCTCAACATATATGGAGACTTATCATAAAACAAGTCATTGGAGAGTATCAATGTAAAAATTATACCCTTAAAAAATATCGTGACATTATTCACCTTCTCCTTGAAGCCTTTGATTCCTACACCATCCAATTTGTTCCCTGATCGACCAATCGTTTCAATGATATGATGGTGTCCCTCGTAGCTCTCATCCCATGGAAAACAAAGGGGTCTAAGCTTCCTATCATCTTTTATCACCGTGATTGACCTTTTCATGAATTACCCCAGGTTAATCTTATTGATTCTAATTCATCAAAAATTTGGTATTCTCAAATCTTTGATTATTTATCCCAATCCATTATTCATTTTGATCTATCCAAAAATGCTAAGAGGTATTTTCTTCAACACGCTAACTGCTATGTCATCCTTGGTAGAATTATTTATAAACATGGATTTGAAGGTGTTCTTCTCTAATGTCTTAAATCCCATGAAGCCTCTCGAGCCATCCAAGAATTCCATGACAATATTTGTGGTTGATACTTTAGTGACTTAACTGTTGCTAAGTAATTTCTCCAACTTGGCTATTATTGGACTTCCCTCAATCATGATTGCTGTGAGTATGTTAAAAAATGTGGAAAATGTTAGTAACATTCTAATATTATTTTTATTCCTAGTCATGACTTTTATCTGGATCAGGACCTTTGGCCCTTTTCACAATGGGGTATTAATCTCATTGGCTTTATTAATCCTCATTTTTCACAGTAGTATCATTATATCATCACTACAACCAAATATTTCACCACTTTGGTGGAATAAATCCCACTCACCTCAACTAAATCTAGCCCAATCATTAATTTTACTTAGCAACACATTAGCTTCCACTTCAGCATACCCCACAAACTTGTCATGGACAATGGAAAGTCCCTTAAAAAAATATCTCAAGAAAATATGTAACGCATTCAACATCCAACTCAAAATATCTTCTCTATATTATCCTCAAGCTAACAGCCAAGCTGAAGCTACAAATAAAACCCTTCGAAACATTCTTGCCAATTTTTTTGATGAAGCAGATCGTAATTGGCATCTCATTGTGATGATTTGGAATTATGTGGTCTTTCGTCAATTCCTATGTGTGACCTTAAATATGGGAACCATGAATCTATCTATAAAATATTCTTTATGGATAAGTTCTACCCTTTAGTGATAACTCTGGGATCATAACATCCATCACCCTCTTATTCACCTATTGGAACTATGCAAAGGGTCCAGGGGCATCTCTTGTAAATTAATTATCCCCTCACAAGTGGTCTACTTAGCTAGCCCTAACTCTTCCCCATGTAAAATTGAAAAAAAATCATGGATACTCTTTTCAAAAATAAAAGTTATCAAAAACAAAATGATCCCTCGAAGGAAACTTGTTCATGCAAAAAAAAGGAAAAAAACATGCAAATCAAAATCAAAATAAATAAACCAATCCCTCAAAGGATTAATATCATATTATTATTTCCATATTTATATTGTATAAAGTAGACCATACCATCAAAAAATAATTACTCCTTATAAAATTTGAAAGCTTCCCGCATTTATCATCCTTCTATTTTATTAGCATCCTAAGAAATCTTCTTGCATTGATAAAATTTCTTCTAGCAGACTTCCTGCATTGACTAGTTTTTTGTTTGCCCTTCTCAGAGCTGGGGCATAGTTTTAAGAAACACCACTTTTGGAGAACCTTCTTCCCTTTGTACAAGCACATCTAAAACTCCTTTTTCATGTCAATATTAGGTTTATGAGATCATTTCATCCAATATTTCCTTATGATCTTTGATATAACTAACTATCGTTGGTTATTTTCTAACATCAATTCTAGTCCTATGTGACTTGTGTCACCTAGATCCCCTTCTTGTTTACCTCCAATGAAATTAGAGGCATATTTTAATCACGTGTTCTTTGGTATGACCTAGGGATGTTTATATCTATAGGTTCTTATCATTAAGGTTGTGTCTTATCCTGCTCCTCATTTGACCTTATCTTATCTTTCTCATCCTAAGTCCCACTAGGCCATACTTATTTCCCCTTTGGGATATGCCTCTTAAACATGTGTTTATATAGGTCCATATTCATGACCATACTCATATTTTCCCCTGGGCATTTTATTACCATATTCAAATTATCCCTTTTTCGGGCATACATTATTTTTCCAAAGTCCACATTCGTGGCCATATTCTATATTCTCCCTTTATGGAATTCTGTTTTCATATTCTGAATCCTCTCCTTCTCATTTCAATGCCCACTTCTATGGAAATATTCACTCTTCCTTTAGGAATTTTATTTCACAATATTATTCAACTTGCACACAAATCCCACCTTGTGACCACAATTTTTCCCTCTTGGGGCATAGATACATTTTTTTCCCTCTTTTTGTCTTCATGGCCATACTCTTCCCCTCTTGGGGCATATTTTTCACTTTCTTCCTTTACGGCCATACCTTCCCCTCTGGGACATTATTTTTCACCATTCCTCTTTTTCATTTCACCTTTTGGGCCATATTTGTGCTCCCCTTTGGGGGCACCATTATTTTTTGTCCTCATGGACGCATATCTTTTCACTCAATTACTTGTATACAAAGGATTTCACATCCTTTTTGCATATAGTTACACATATTTTGATGACTTTCCTATGAACCTATGGTCGTCATGGCTTGCATCCAAACTACAATGATCTTCACCCACTCAATGGTTTGTAGAACATTGTAGCCCATCTCCATTGAGACTGTAATTATCTTCCACCAATGTGATATTGGAGTCACCACCATAGTTTTTATTGATATTGCAATCCTTTTTTCTTGGGGCATCTTTCCTTGGTTATGCTTTCACCCATTTTTAGTCACCCACACTCCCTTTATCATTTGAATTTTTTCAAATGCAACATCAATTTCCCTTGACGTCATAAATCCCCCGTTTGAGGGGGAACTCATCATCTACCTTTTTTCAATCCTCATCCAACTCTTATCATTTTTGTCTCATGGCTTGCTATCTCAAACCACTCAAAAAAAGGGGGAAAATGTAGACACCTAAATTCGGTATTCATACCCTTGATCGCTAATGCACACATATTTATTTAATCCATCCCCCTTATTTAATTAAATTCCCACTTTAATATCTATCACCTTTAATTTATATTAATTAATTAAGCTTCAATTAATTAATTAATCAATCAATTAGTCCACATCCTTTTCTTCCCTTGCCTTAATGTAATTTTTGTTTCCCATCCCTATGATTTTTCTAACCTATCTCTATTACTAACTCACCTGCACCTCATCCTAAAACACCTTTTTCCCACCTAATGATTTAAAGTATTCAATCCTATCTTTAAATACATAAAATCACACCAAAAGAAGAAAAATCCTCAAATTGGGGAAACTTACCCCGTAGTCGGCGGTGACCCAACCTAGTCATCATCAACCCTATAAAGCTATTCTTCTCTTGCCAAAAAATCATCAGATGCATGCACATACCCCAACTTTCTTACATCCTGTGAGGATATTTTTATGCCTGAACATCTATGCAATGATCACATACCTCTTAGATATCCTTTTAGTTTTTATGCATTTCTTGAAGATATTGCTTTGTGATGTTATCATTGTTTGGTACCATTTTATGCAGTTATTATCATACTATCACTACCTTGTTTACATATAACCTTTTGCAATTCCAAAAATGGCCTGGACTCCATTATCATCCTATTCTATTAGTTTTTTTGCTTGCAGGTTCTTTGATCCAAGTTATTTCCCTTGGCCCTATCCAACACTGCCCATATTTCTATAAATCTACTTAGGTCACCATCAATTTGAAAGGAATGATAAGAATATTATTCTAAGCCATGATCTCAGATGATAATAACACACCACATTAGATTTACAAAACAAAAGAGCTAAAATACCATATATGGAAATACATCATAATCCATAATGCTCAATACACTACAATAAAATGAATTTTAATTATTCAATAAGAAAGATGTACATATAGGAGGAGGGAAGTGCAACTACTACCTAAATCAGTGGTGAATAACTCCCACTAACTGATACTGGTAGTTAAGTTAACTCCAAAAGACTAGTAAGCTAACTCCACATAATTAAGAAGCTAACTCAACACAACTAGTATGCTAACTCCACACAACTAGTACACCTAAGTAAGCTAACCCAATAAGTGTAGGGCTAACACAAGTGTAAGATTTATCCTAATAAATAAAAAAAAGGATAAATAATAACCTACACTAACACAATCTGGTATTCTATCCTAATCCTTTTTATTTCAAATTCCTTTAAGTGTCTGTTTAAGCTCTTGTACTATTTCCAGACCTCGAATGTTCCATCCTTCTTCTCTGAACTTGTCTAGTTTTCAGCCCAAATCCACCCTGATTCTTATTACCTTGTATTCCTTTCATTTCCTTACATCATACCTCCTCTGCAGGTTGTTTCGAGTGTGTACATGCTTATGTTCTATCTGACCTGAATTCAGAGCAGATCAAGATCTACACTTACAACTATTGTTCCATCCTTCTACCTCAAGTCATCGTCAACCTGCCTTTGCATAGTCTGGGTCTCTATCGACCCAGACCAGGTGCATTTAATTTGTATTTTATTTCAATCATATCAATATTAAATCAATCATAATTACTCTCAAATCGTGTAAATCCTTCAGTTTGTGCATAATTTTAGTTTATCTTTATGTCATATAAATTTTGTTTAACAACGAGGGTTGACATCCACCGAGGAAGTTAAACACTTCTCGGGTCCACTTTATCAAGAAACCCCTGCCCAAATCATCTAATATTTTTCCTTTCAGTGGGTCTTATTTTTAGGCTTCATCTGACTTGCAACAATAGAATCCATCATTACTTAACACCCACATCACATATATGAGGTAATATAAACCCTCCATAATTTCTAAGTTTTCTAGTTTCTTTAGTAGCTAGTACATTCACCTTCATTAAGAATGAGAAAATTGGTAAACATATCCTTTTAAAAACTTACACATGAGTTTATTTTGGAGAAACTTAAAACTATGCCACCATACCTACTGCTTGCATTACATTAGGACTTGATGAAGTCACATATAATAAAATTCCAATCATGGTTCTCTAGAGAGTCTGATTTGCTTCAGGGGTGTTGTCCACTCAAAATTCCCCGCTCTGATAAGAGTAAAATTTCAAAATTTTGAGTTTAAGTGTTTTCCTCTGAAAATTCCTAAGTCGTGAAATCGAAAAAATCTGTGTTTTGGGTCATTTTGTGTGATTTTCGGGCTTGTCGGAACTTTTTGTCCCATCTGTCCCAAGTACGAAAATGCACTCTATTCCCCAATCGGCCGAAATCCCCGAAGCTGTCCCATTTTCGGGCCCGTCGGAACATTTTGTCCCAAGTGTCCCAAAACTTATTTTGCGTGTTGTTCCAATTTCGGCCGAATCATCCTTCCCGCGTACTTTGCACTTTCCTGTCCCAAATGTCCCAAAGTTAAAAAGTACGAGCTTTCCCATTTTTGGCCGATTTTCCCGAACCATGTCCTTCACGCAAGTTTGTCCCAACTGCCCCATTTTAAAAAGTGCGAGCTTTCCCATTTTCGGCCGAGCCGGTCAAGTCGCATACTTCGGAACTTTTTGTCCCGAATGTCCCAAGTCCAAACGGGCCCGCTGTCCCAATTTCGGCCGAAACACCCGAACCGCGTACTTCGCACATTTTCATCCCATTTGTCCCAAATGCATTTGTGTGTCCTCTCCCTGTTTCGCCCGAACCGGCCGAGCCACGTGTTTCGCGCATTCGCGTCTCACATGTCCTAAGCGTACCAAGTGTCATTCACACTTAGTTTTTCCCGCTCACTCCGAGTATGATGCTTTTCAAATTGGTGGTTGTGTATTCAATGCGCATTAAAGTCATTTCTCTCTCCAAACGGCTATATAACGAGCATTCCCCTTTGCATTTTTCACATTTCTTCCATGCTATCTTTTGCTCAAACCCTTACGATTTGAAAACTTGCGCGATACCCCTCCATTTCATAATTCCTTCCAGAAGTCTAGGTTGCAGCTCTGAGACTATCACTATGAAGATCAAGTTCTAGGGACAGGAGTAAATTTCTCCGCATGAATCTGCCGTTAGCAATATAGGGGACAGTGAAGCTCGTCATCCCGACTTCGGCAATTTTTGGGCAAGAATGACAGATGCAAACCCTACACCAATGGCACAGATGATTAATGATAGTGGTTTAGCTTTTGCCGGAGGATTCCCAATCTCAGTACAGTGTGCTGATACAGTGCTTTCATGTGGAGCTCACTTCGACCCCGATTTGAGCGAATTGACAAATGTACACGGGGAGCTCATTGCCAAGCTGGATGCTGCCGCCATTGGCACTGCTCTGAGAATTTTGGAGATGGACAATGCTATAGTCGTCTCCCGAGATCAAGCATAGGCTATGTTCGACCAGGACAGTGACAAATATAAGGCGCGAGTGGCGAAGTCTTGGTTGAAGAACCCTAAGAAAGGTGCTTCTCGCCTAACCAAAACCCTCTTCCGAGCAGATTTCAACTAAGAACTGTCAGACTTCATAATCCTGCTAGCTCAGGTTATGGGTTTTCCCTCCACCAATGAGTTTCATTTCTGGATGTGCCTGCTCATCTGCATGGTGTGCGAGGGAACACAAAATATCAACTGGGTAGAGATCATCAGTATCAATTTGGCTGAGCAGCTATCCAACGTCCAACAAAA
>JAHRHJ020002394.1:0-12404 GCA_019776745.2 Taxus chinensis | reverse complement strand
ATGTAAACATCAAACTGATTAAAGTGTTTTTTTTTTCCTTTTTTACCACACTGACTAGCATTACTTAACTATTTTTTCGGGGGTGATTCAATTCAGTTTTACCAGGACCACCGAAGTCGGTTTTTTTTTTTTTCAGTGGTTTTAAAATGAGTTGGTTTTAAAACCCCTTTATCCGTTTTAACAAAACTTAATTTACTGTTCTGGATTAGCTTCCAACACTTACCAATTGCATGACCTTGGTTATTACAAGATCACAAAACCTTTGATCCATGTTTTTCGGATCACATTTTTTAGGAACCTTTACCTTGAGGCTCGTAGTTCCGAACTCGGGTAGTTGAGAATGCCATTTTCCAAAATATTCCATTAGGGATTTAGACCTTCCTACACTGGCCACCAATGATTAGACACCATTATAGAATGTGCACGGATAATATTCAACATAGCTTGAAAATTGGAGCCAATTTCGAGTGTAGATAAGGTTCAAGTTACCTTCATTTATGAGCAATGGTTAAACCGCCAAGGTGGGGGCTTTTTATAAACCTCTCCGTGGTGAATTTTACCGATCCTCTGATGAGGATGAACACATGCATGTCAGTGGGGAGACTCTTTTTCTTAGAAGCTTTTCTTATTCCGCGGTCTTAGTTCCGGCCAATTTCCCATTTCCACGCACTATTCTACCTCATTCTAAGCTAATCTGCATTAACGAGGTTCATCCTCAACCAGATTGGTGTTAGTAACCTTGGTTATTCTTACAAGGTTAATCCATTAAAACCCATGATATCAAAAATTTTAGATCCCCCCCTCTATTACCTGTAGTGTGACTCGTTCAATCACGAGCACTATAGTAGATTCCAAATTAGCTTGTGGAGGCAATTAAGTGTGGTCATACTTTTTTTACTGTTTGCAACTCATCTTTCTACTAGTGGATTCTGCTATCTAACCAATAACTGGGACGTTAGGGCCATCAAATTTGCAACACCCTCAAGAGTCTCATCATTTTAGATTCTAAGCTCTTTCTTAATGAGTCCTGTTTCTCTTCACCGAGCCCCCTTCTTTTTCTTCAATACCTGACATCTCAAGAAGGCATTCTCTTCCTGAATTTGATGATTGCATGCTTCCAGTTCCTCCAACTTGGTCTTGTTGGACATCTTACCCATGATTCCTGCACACCTATTCCTCCAAACTCTGCACACTGCAAATGAAAGATCAAGCCCAAAATGTAAAAACCAAACTGAACCAAATCAACTGATGCAAATCAAAAGCTAAACCAGCTCTGATACCAAACTTGATCTGAAAATGGTACTTAATTTTTTTTTGAAAGTACTTAGAAAATTTCTAGATTTTGAAATTTACAGACTCAACATTAATCTTGAGTTAATTTGATCCAATTTTTAGGTGTCTTGAAACCCAAATCCTCAACTCTTCCAAAAAGACCAATTAATCTGATTTTTCAACTTTAAGTGAATCACTTGAATCTAATACAAATCCATTTTACTTCACAGTTGATTTTTAATCATACACTCCAAACTGACATTTGAATCTAAGATAAAATTGTATTCAAATCTTGTTGGGGTATGGATACTGGAAAGTTCCTTCAATCCATTTTACTCCAGTTTTATATTTATTTTATCAATAATAAAATTAATCCAAAGATGAATTTCAACTGATTAAAGCTTTTTAAAACTGAAATGCAAAAAATCCACCAAAACAAGAAATTGATAACGGAGTTCACCCGAAGGCTACATCTCCAGATTCACAAAAAGTGAATCGATCCATTAAACGTCCAATGAAGTACAATATCCCTTTAATATTTACTTAATAGACCTTTATACTTGCAAATGAGTTGATTCAAACCTCATGGAATTCTGCAATTTACCATAATCATTCCCAAGTTCATCTGTGGCTCCTATAGTATTTCTTCTGTTTGTTCCCTGTGCAAATACGTTCAAAAAACATCTACAACTTGAAATATAAAAGACCTATACAAATAAGGTTTACATTTCTGGAAACTTTAGGAAATCATTAAAAACTTCCCTTTTTACTTCATGGTCTGATTTGGATCAGAAGTGGATGCAAAATATAGATCTATGCTTGCCCCTCGTGCCTGTTCTATGAAACTGCGATGGAAAAATGCCTACACAGAAAAATATATAGCACTTCATGCAACAAAATTTACCTTTCCAAAAATATCTCATAATTTTGAAAAAAAATTATTTTTACACCAAGTCCTAATTTTAACCATAAGTGCCTCAGATATTGTGATCTCTGCAAACTGGTCCTTGGCTGTCCCCCTTTCCAACCTACCAAAAGCTTCCCTTTAAATAGATGTGATCTTCTTCTCTATCACTTGCTACAAAGTGGCAGCTTGGGAATGCTGATTACTATTTTGGCAAGGGTTTCAAATCCCCCCTTCCATAGGTTTAGGAACCCAATTTAGCCATTGACCCCACGTTTGGTGGGAAAGAGATAAGATAAGCCTTAAAATAGCTTTTTTGGCCACAAAATCCTCCTTATACCATGGGATTTGAATTTATTCACATGGAATGGATTAAATAGATTTTTACAATTATTATTTTTTTTAAATATAAATCCACTACAAACCTGCCAAGTGTCACGCCCATAATGCGCCATTTGTCCACGTTAAAGTGTGCCACGTCATCATTTGACCGCAACATTGACTATGCCTATCTTTCGCATACGAACTCAGATTTGGTCCGTTCAAAATGCATTGGAAAGCTTGCGATGAGCTCTATACCATGGAACTGATTTTGAAACATTACAGTACCATCCATTTTTCCTTATCACCAACTTCCACGTGTCACAATTATTTTTACACCAAGTCCTAATTTTAACCATAAGTGCCTCAGATATTGTGATCTCTGCAAACTGGTCCTTGGCTGTCCCCCTTTCCAACCTACCAAAAGCTTCCCTTTAAATAGATGTGATCTTCTTCTCTATCACTTGCTACAAAGTGGCAGCTTGGGAATGCTGATTACTATTTTGGCAAGGGTTCAAATCCCCCTTCCATAGGTTTAGGCACCCAATTTAGCCATTGACCCCACGTTTGGTGGGAAAGAGATAAGATAAGCCTTAAAATAGCTTTTTTGGCCACAAAATCCTCCTTATACCATGGGATTTGAATTTATTCACATGGAATGGATTAAATAGATTTTTACAATTATTTTTTTAAATATAAATCCACTACAAACCTGCCAAGTTTCACGCCCATAATACGCCATTTGTCCATGTTAGAGTGTGCCATGTCATTATTTGACCGCAACATTGACTATGCATATCTTTCGCATACGAACTCAGATTTGGTCTGTTCAAAATGCGTCAGAAAGCTTGCAATGAGCTCTATACCATGGAACTGATTTTGAAACATTACAGTACCATCCATTTTTCCTTATCACCAACTTCCACGTGTCACCCTGTCATTGGTCTACTGGTTGACCTATTGACCAGAGTTGACCCGTTTGGAGGCCCATCTTTGACCGACGATAGAATTTGCATACGGACTCTGTTTCTGGAGTTCAGCATACCGTCAGAAAGGTCTCAATAATCCCTTCAGCATGGTCCAATTTTAGGGAAGTTTAGGGAAAATTTTCATAGTGAAAAATTGTCCGGATCATCAATGGGCATAGTTACCCATAAGATCATCTCATAGCATTTCATGTCTCCTTACTAGAATTTTTTGATGATCATATTCTTCTAGATAATCCCTTTCCTTGTAGTCTTCATGATTATGTGATGCTTTCATTCTATGATGTACCTTTCCACTCGATAAAATCATTTACGCATCTAACCAATTAGTTTCTCACTCATTTTTATATCAATATTGGCTCTAAGATCTCATAAATGTAACTTTCTCAACTTAAACAAGGATCTAATGAAATTCTACTAGATAATGTCTTATTATACAAATAAAACCTAGATAATATGTATAATGTGATTGCAGACATCGATCCTAAATTCTTATTCATTCAAATTTTATTGCCACCATTTCCAGAAAATGTTCTATTTGAAACAACACCATCATTTGATCAATTGTGTCACACTCTCAAGCTACGAAAAACTAAGATCTTATCCATAGGAAAACTTAAGTATTAAGAACAAGATTCAGCCTCTTCACACTTTTCAAGTAATCCAACTTTTAAACCAACAACCAAACCGATTGAAGAAAAATCAACATTTTATCTAACACAAAAGAGATTCAATCATAACCACCTAGGCTTACATACACAATAAACTATTTCCCCACATATTTTACTTCCACAGCTTGTTAAAATTAATCTTTTCAAGCTTCCTCCTCCACTCATTTTAGATCAATCTCATCCTAAAGGTCATAATTACGATTAAAATCTCATATGCGACTATCATCAATGTGTCATAATTTCTATGAATCATTGCTGCAAACGTACAATCTCATCCAAGATCTTATCAATGATAAAAAAAAAATATTATGCTTCCAAAGCCTACGGATTTTACACCAATGAATTAAAATAATAAGCTTTAAATATTCAACAATCCTCTTCCAAAGCATGAAAATTAAGAAGTTGATTCCTTGAATAATCATACATATCATACAGTGCCTCCACCTGAGTCAGGAGCTATTCATTTCATAGTTTCTCATGGTGATATGTCTCCACCAATCATTTATTTCTATGATCATGATTATCATGCTACATTATCTTCTGATCACTTACATATCAGTGCTTCTATAGTCTCTATCCCTATCAATAACACGAAAAATGATTCATCATGGTGCATGAATGTTTGTTTTGTTCTACTATTTATTACTATTGGCTATCTACTCTCTCAAATTTCATTTCAAATGGATAACTCATATAGGATCTTCAAGCTCTGAGTTATTGTCAGTCCTCTTACTATTATTGTGTCCTTACCTGTAACACAATAAATCAAAGGTTGTGACATGATCTTAAGTCTTAAGTGTATTTACAAGTCTCAGTCTATCATTTTCATGAATTAATTGCATCTAAAATTCATTCAAAACAATTAATTCATCTTGATCAATGGTTTGTCTTTATCTACTCAATGGTAATAACATCCTCTTGAGGTTTCCATTCCATCACCTATTCCATTTAGTTCCCCACGGCCGATCGAAATGAAACCAAAATTTTCTCCTACCTTTCCTGTTCACGCTTGGCCTACATGGTCTCATCGATATACTAGTCCATCAAATCATTTCAGATCCATAACTAGGACAACTCCTTCATCTTGGAATTCTTCACCACCTCATTTCACTCCACATAGGTGTCCATCACCTCCACACTCTACTCCACATAGGTTTCCATCACCTCCACGCTCTGCCCCAATTAGGTGTCTTTCACCTCCACATTCTTCTCCATGTATTTTTCCATCACCTTCACACTCTTCTTCACATAGTTCTCTATCATCTCCACACTTTGTTACACAAAGTTTCCCGCCTTCTAGTTATTGGTCACATACATATCTACTTCATTCACCCATACATCTTCTATCTAATATACCATCATTCTTAGAGCATGATCACACATCTTCCTATCTGCCAACATTGGGTAAAGGGCCTTCATATTTTACTTTCATTAGATAGTGAATTCACCATCACACTTATTCCTCCTCTTCCTAGAATTGACACTCATCTTATATTCACATATTTCACATCTTGATTTTAGCCTACACTGTGATTAATTAAAATTGGAATAATTAAGTTAATCTAAATAGGAACAACAATAAATAAGAATACTAAAATGATTTAAATAAAAACTAAATAAATATAAAAATTTACCCAAGCAACTAGGCTAATGAAAATAGAAACCCTAATATGCAAAGAAGGCTTTGAAGAGCTTAGCTGATTCAGTGAAACTTGTTGAACTATGTCACAAAGATGACTGGAGAAATAGGAGGAAATGACTATGGATAATTCCAGAAACATGTAGACTCAGGAAACCTTAGGGGAATGGGATGCCTAGGAAAGTATCATGACACCTATGAGCTCCGTACTCTGAGTTCAGGGCACCCTAGTCTATGTAGGAGGTCTAAAAATAAGATTTATAGGGTCATTATACAATTTAAAGCCTTTTCCATCTATCATACTAACTTCTCTACACTATGATGTATGTCACTAGTAACCAATAATGAAGAACAAACCTAGGAAACCCCAAGATAAACATCTAACCCTAAAAAATGAAAGATTCATATGAAGGGGTTGGACTAACCTCATCTTCAACGATGGTTGACTTATTAACCGAGCATTACACTACATCTTTGACATGATGTAGTTTAATGTGTAATTGTGTGCAATCATGCCCTAGGTGATATTTTACCAGTTATACTTTATGAAATTATAGAGTAATAATTATGTATAGAAAATGTAATAAAATGGTGGATGGAACAAAATAAACTTCCCTCATATGATTGTGTGATGAAAATGAGCTAGGGTTGTCCTTTGTGATGGAGATAAATGGATATAAATGGAGCCTTTGATGGATGCAACAATAGGTGATGATAGTAGTGTCTAGTTCTTGGCCCCTCATTATGGTCTCATAACTTTATATTTATAATGTTCTCTTGTTCTAATTTTGTAATATGAAATGTTCAAACAACTGTAAAGTGCCCAAGAAGTAGTGGGAAAGTGGGAAAAGGATCAGATAACCCTGAATGGGACCAAGGCACCTTGGGGGGCCCAATCAAGGTTAAAATGACAAAAAATGGCAAAAATAGAATGGGAAAGTGTGTATGGGATGTCAGGAGTGATGGTAAAAATCAAAGTAAAAATGGCCACAAGAAGGGGGTTCATTTGTACTTTCATCACTCAAGAATAATATGAATAGTAGTATGATACTAAGATTAAATAATGTCTAAAGTGTGTATTTTTGTGATTTCATTTACCTCAACTTTATGTTCGCGAGAAGAAATATTGGTAACATAAATTAGATAGAGATATGTACCTGAAAAATCCATGTAGAGTGATGTCAAAACGTGCTAAAGGAAAAGAAAAAGTGTGGAGTGAAAAAATATGATAGAGCATGGAAAATAAAAATTTAAAAGTGCAAAAAAAAAGTGATGAGAGTAAACTAGGGTAGAAACGTGTGTATATTTGCTGATGTGTGTGATGTACCTACATGGTTAGTATGGTTTGTGGTGCTGCAAAATGTTGTTTTTTGTTTCCCCAATTGGTTTAGTTTCTAATGTTGACAGTTTTCTTCTCATACAGTTAGACCTCCAAGGAAAAGATGATCAAGTGGTCAAATATGCATGTATATATGTCAAAAACACATGTAAAAGACACATGTATATGTAATTAAAATACTAAAATGAAAATATGAAAAATGTAAAAGGAACATGTGCACCTGATCCATAATGAGGGAAAGGGTGTAGAAAGAGGATATTGTATCTTAGTTTTTTTGGACAATTTGACACCATAGACTAAAAAATTTTAGGGAGAAATTTGCATTATTCTCCAACCTGTAACTATTTCCCTGAAGTTGTATGAAGAGATCTCAAAACTGCCTAGCTTTTTGGACAATACAATGCCATTGGATGAAGTATTGTAGAGAGGAATTCCATTGTATCCTCTAACCTTTAAATCCTCCCTATAATGCTAAGGAAAACCATGTCTTGTAAAAGTTTTTGTGTGTGGGGTTCATGGACTAGGTTGAACCCACTTGCTCTATAACCCATAATTCTAAGGGTGGAAACTTAACTCAACTATACCCACATAGCCAAGCATGGAAAATGAATAGAATTGTACCCATATTGCCATGGAAAGAAACTGAATTGACTATACCAGTATACAACTTTGTGTATTATGTAAAACCCCAAATGATACCCCCTTATTTAAGGGAACATGTTTGATCATTGATAAGATAATGTGGCCCCAAAAGAGGACCAATGACATGAACTCTTTTACTCTACCCTGTAGGTGGAAAGGAATGCACTTGGTAGAAACCAAGGCATGAAAAAACAAAAGGCTAGCCAAACAAGTGGCTAAGTGTTGGTACGAAAAAACATATATATATAAGACCATGTGTAAGCTACGAAAATAGTGTGTATGGTACCAAGTAATGTAGTAATGAATAAATGAAAGAAGACAAAGTAAACAGTAAAAATTGGGATACAAACATGGGACATCACTCACAATGTTGCAAGACATGAAATTCCATCATAGACACATATAGAAAACAAGTGTGCATACCAAACATTGGGCAAGGCTCGCATACAATATCAAACAAAACAATAAAGTGCAAACAATAGATAGCCATGGAAGCAAGTAATCTTGTGAACAATTTCTCCACATGAAGAAGCCATTAGCATGTCATAAAAAGATCCAAATATGTCAAAAGCGTGTATAGCCATGTAATATAGAGTGACAAGTACAAAATAAAACTATAGAACCCATGAGAGATGAATGTGGATTCCCCCAAAAACCAATGTAGGATCGATAGAAGGAGATAAAATGTACTACATGCAAAATACCAGTATCTATGATCATAACTAAGGAAAAGTGTGTGTTTATGTTATGGATAAATGACATATAAGAGATATAACTAGCATGTGTAATAAGATGACCATATACAAGAAATTGTAACCAAGAATAAAAGACAACAATATATACAATATATTGTGGATGGATGGAGTGGAATGCAAGATGGTTGAGAGGACCCGCATCTCCCCTGAGTGGAAGGAAATAAATGTAGTGAGGTTGATTTTTTTCCTCCTTAACAGTAAATAATTAACATGAAGGGAGAGTGCATTATCGGGAAATGGAAAAATAGCGTGTGTTGTTTCTAACATGTTGTGATGAGTGTGTATGTATATTGATGAGATGTGACCTAGAAATGGTGTGTGTGACCCTTATAGTTTAAGCATATATCATGAAAAGATGATCAAAATAGTGATGATGTAGTCGAAAGTGCATATAACTACTAGAGGAATAGAGGGAGTGGTGATGTAACTTAAAGCGTATACCACTACAAGATGAAGGGATAGGTGACCATTTATCCTAAAGCATATGTCACTAACCTAGTAATTTCAAATGATAGAATGTCTAATGATGCACGTGTGAGTATGACAAGGTTCATTCCATTTGTAAATCCTCAACAATCGAGTATGGACCGAGGAACTAATGTGCATGATAGGGTAGTGAGTGCAACATGTAAAAGAGGATGTAGAATATGTGATGTTAATAGATGACCATATGATGTGTAAAAATGTGTAGTACACAATGAATGGTATGCAATGTGATGTTTGTAGGTAGACCAGTAATGTAGAGATGTGTGCTACGTAGTTTTTAGTATGTAGGTTGAGCAGTATGTAATGTTAGAGTAGAAGTGTGACACATGTATGATGAATACCAGTATAGTATATATATAATGTGTGGTGTATAAATGTGTAATTAAAGTATATAATGGAGTCCTAAAAGTGTGATGTATGTATAATGCCTACTAGTATGATGTATAAGGTGTAGATGTGCAATGTTGTAGACCAAATGTAGAGTGTATGATCTGAAATGCAAGATGTGTGAATAGACCTAATGTGTTGTAACTAATGTGTAATGTGTGGGATTCATATGTAGTACACCCTCAATATCAAGTGTGAAATGAAGCACAAGAGTAAGTCATCAGGTAATAACAATGCTAAAACATGTGATGAATATGTCCATGTGGTGATAGTGATAGATGACTATGCAATCATGAGAGATGTATTGACGCTAATATGAGGATGGGGATATGTTAGATGTTATTCCCCCAAGAATGTGGTTATGCATGCATTGTCCTATAAATGATGTTGAACAACAAATAGATAATTTATCTATGAAGGTGGTGAAGTATCATATTTTTCTAAAGATTAATTCAATTATGGGATGAATAATAAGAGTTTGTATGATATGCATGACGAGGGATATAATATTTTCGATGTTTGTTATCATGAGTGATCAGGTCTAGATAAGAGTGGAATGTAAGGATGATATATATTCTTTAAGAATACTAGATACTTTAAGTAGGAGTGATATTTTTAACATCCTTCAACATTCAGTAAGAACCATAAGAATATGAGTGTGTCATCAATGGTGAGGAAGTGTTATAAGTGTGATGAGGGAACATTGATGAGGAGGCTCCGCGAAAGACGATGTGTATGATATAAACATTTGATGTGGTGTTATGTATGATGATACTAGGGGTGGGTGGTTGTAGAGTGTTTTATGCCCCCAAGTGTGGAAGAGAAGGATGGATCATGTATTAATAGAGATCATATTGTCAAGGTCAAAGTCATAGGGATACAGATGAGAGATTGATAATAATGTTTATGGTTGATCATGGAAGAAACCATTGAGGCGGAAATGGTACTACCCATGGCATTTATTCCTCATAATGTGAATGGAGGAGGTGAAAAAACTATGTGCATTACCCACGAGTATATTTGCACTAGGTAGAAGAACTATTACAAATGAATAAGTGACCAAAGGGAATAGGAAATGAAAATATCCATATGATCAAGATCAATGTACCCATATATAATAAGCCAAGACTGTTCCTTATTGTTAGTGAAAGAGCGAGGAGGACCACGATAGATAAACGTATGATTGAAAGTACATGTAAACCATAAGGAATAATGATCGTGATGAAGCCAAATAGATGAAGGTCATGAGTAAGAGGATAAATTCCTCAAAATTGAAACAAATTTTGAGATTAGACCCATGTGTGAGCATATAGTGACAAGCAAGTACGATCAATGGTATATGTTTCACTATGAATCGTTAATGAAGAAGTGCAAGTAAAATGGGGGTGTGATAATGTGGGGGAACATGGAAGGTATAGGGTGATAGCTCAACATCCATAGACTGGACAGGCCCTTCCTTGATAGGATCATAACATAAATAGTGTAGGTTTGTGTAGAAGAAACACAATATCACAAAAGGGAACCTACGAGTCGGTGGTAAATGAGATTGTAGTAATATATAGATAAGGATCATTTGTTAGTAAGTATTCACCGTTGAATTAGGGAAGACTAGTATTAGGATCATAACCTGTATTGGAACGGGTGTGTTCACAATAATAGTATATCAATGACTTCATAAGAGAAGTTAGACGGAATGATGCACAATATATGTGAATATTTCGTGGCATGAAAGCCAGGCCTACCGAGTAGACACTATAGGAGACTTAGAAATAAATGAACAAAAAAAAAAAAGTGGGATTGTTTGCGAACTACAATGATAGGTAGTGAAAGTGAACAATACATGCATGAAAATAAAAAATCATAAGCAGGACCAGCAAAAAGGACAAGATGGAATAACATTCACAAGAGGAGATAACAAGGTGTAAAGGAATGACATGGGACATCATGAGTTTAGGACCATTATCAATGAAGTGCACTTAATACCCATTATAGAATGTGAATCATAATAGGAAGAGTGGGCATTATCAAAAGGTTTTTTAAAATCAGTGAAAATATTATATTTGAATGAGTAGTGGTTGAGAGAATGCACTACAAAAATCTTATAGATGATTTAGGATACATATCAAGAAACAATGTCGATAGTAGCTAGAAATGTCAGACTCCATACCTTACATAGGATGAGCAACCAAATAATCAGTGATTGGATTTCATGATAGACTCGGATATAGGATGACATAGAGTGGGATATGATAGGCACAAAGATGGAAGTTGGTTACAAAATGATACCTAAAATTTGAACAAATTAAAGTTAATAGAACTAGGAACAATGTAAATAACAATAAATCAATATAAAAAGTGGACCCTCAGTAACTAGGCTAATGAAAAAATAGAAACCATTATGCAAAAGAATGGTTAGAGGAATTAGGTCATTCAGGAACTTGTTGGTGCATTAATAGAGTTGACTAGAGAAATAGGAGGATGAAAAACTATGGAATAACCATCCAGGCGACCCATAAAACAATGTAGATCCATGCAATAGAGAGTAAAACAGGCACATGGGAGAGTATTAGGGTGCCTGTGGGCACCCCAATCTACATTGTAAAGACCCTGGTATGTCAACAGGTCCAAAAAGCATATTTGTAGCATTTTTAATGTCTCTAATCTTCTCCACCAGATCCACTAACTTGTTGCACTATATGTCTGTTGCGAGTAATCAATAATGAAGAAACAAACTCAAAACCTGAGATAAGCATCAAACCCTAAAAAATATTATAATTCATTATGAAGGGGTCGATAACCTCAACTACCCAAAAAATGGTGGAAGTACTAAGTGTTGACCACTACATCTTAGACTTCCAATTTAGTTCTAGGTGTAAGTGTGTGAAATAATGCCCTAGGTGCTCTTGTTCCAGATGCACTTTGTTAAAGTACGAGCATAACTATTGTGTAGAAAAATATAATAGAATGATTGTTGGAATAGATAAATTTCCCACCATGCTTGT
>JAHRHJ020002393.1:0-7500 GCA_019776745.2 Taxus chinensis | reverse complement strand
AATCATATTCTTTTAAATTTAATTTACTAATCTAATTTTTATTGCAAACGGGGATAAAGCAACGATCAAATTTTTGACTAGAAAACACAAATAGTAAAAAATATATAGGAGTGGGATGATATTTAATTTAGAAATGTTTATAATGTTATTTTGTTAAATAAAGTTTATTAATTTTTATGAATAGTGTACTATTTTGGATGTGCCACTTGTTCAAGCATTGCAAATACCATCTTCATTTTTGGATAACATTAAATGCAACAATATTCTATTAACATATTTTTTTTCTAAATCTCAATATCTTATTAAAGATTAGATAATGTCTTTCTTTCGAATTTTGATTTTTATTAAATAGAATAAATCAATGTTGCAACAATGCCTCATATTTGTCAAATCAATACTAACTAGCAAATTAAAAAAACATAAATAAGTTTTGTAGATTAAAAAATTATTTAAATGAATGTTAAATTGTTTGTTAGTAGTAACTTCTCTACATTGTTTTAAAAGATAATTTCACAATTAATTACTGTGGAAATCAAATTGTAGCTTCCACCTACAATTTTTATGTGGTAAGGACAATTGTAGAAATAATTGTTGAAATTTCCACAAATATAACATTGATGAAAGATAGGAAAAATATAATTTGTGGAATTTCTACAAAGATTGAATCTATAGGAAAAACTACATTTTGGTGAAAATTGTAGAATTCTAACAAAAACAAAATTTGTAGAAATGTTACAAACATTATAAAATGTGGACAATATACAATTTAAAAAATGGAGATAAGCTATAAATTTTGTTAATTGTGGACCATCCACGATATAATGAATTGTGGAAAAACTACAATAATATATCAAAATGTGGATTAGCTACACTTCCACTGCCACAATTTTAATTTTTGAAATACTATATAACCACAAAAATATTGTTGAAAAATTGTGGTAAAAGATCTAGTATGTTGTAGTGAGTAGTGTAAACTTGAGGAGAATAAGTGCGGGAATAAAATGAGTAGGAAGAGGGAGATATCCGATGTCGAGTTTGGTGGATTGTGTGGGAATAAAAAGAATCTTAGTGACTCAATTTCCATTTTTTCCTAATCCGGTGCCAGTGAAACCGTAACGAAGCATATGTTGATACATAGGACCATACTTAGTGAAATTAGGAGAAGATGTGGCAGAAGTAGGGGTTTTAGGTGAATGATCAATAATGTTGCGAAAGGAAAATGGGGAGGGACCTACTAAGGCCTCGTAGACCAAATCATGGTATAAAAATTTGAGATGCACATGAATGATTATAGAGATTGCATGTTTGGCATGGATCCAAGGCCAAACGAGAAGAAGAATATAATTAAGATTATTAGGCATTACATGGAATGGACGTGCTAAGTGCATTGCCCAACAGTAATGGGAAGTGTGATAATTGATTATACCTAAGACTCTTTTGGAAATATTATCAAAGCCGCAAATACAAATAGATGAGGGAGTTAGTGAGGCTTCATAAAGGCCAATTTGTTGAAGGGATGGTAGATGACAAATGTTAAGGATGGAGCCATTATCAACAAAAGCTCATTTAACCCCTATATTATTGATGAAAACTTGAATATAAAGGGGTGGATCATTATCTAAAACAGATTAAAAGGAAATTTCAACAAATGTAAAGGTAATATGTTCTTCATTTAAAGATAATGTCGTAGTGAATCTATGCTAAACATATTTAGGAGAAGTGTTAGGATGAATGTAATTGTTAGACAAAAAATATTTTATTTTTATCAAATCATTCATGATTGGCATGAAAGAAAGTTGGGAGAGAAACACTCGTGTTGGTGGAAATGGAAGGATCCAAGGGTATCTAGGGTTAGGGAAAGAAAAATATGATATGATAGGAAAAATAAGGATCCGAGTGTTAGATCACGAGTGGGGTTCACCAAATGATTTAATCTAAATTGTTCATTAAATCTTATTTAAGAGTAACTATTGTAACAAATGATATACAACTGATAGAATACAGTAAATAGACAAGAAACAAGCATACAAAGATATGAAACCCTAAGCAAGAGAAAGAGAGAGGTTGACTTAGCTGATTTTTTACAACCTAGGAGTGACTTGGATTAAGCAACTACTAGAATTGACTTGAGATATTTTTGTCAAGGCTCACCGATGTTTCTATAATTCAGATTTTTGCACGAAAGAAGCGTCCTTAGGAGGACATGATCACTTGGGTGCTGGTGATTGATCTGGGTGCTAATGTCCACTTAGATGCTCAGGTTATGCTATTTTTTATGCAGGAGGAGCTTCGCTATTTTTTTATTATTTGTAAATGGTTTTTTGGAGGGGATCATACCCTAGATTACAGAGAGGCTGAAAAATCCATAAGAAACATGAAGACCAAAACACAAAGAAAAGTCCTAGAAGTGAAAATGATCAAAGAAGCACAAAAATAGAGGACAATTTGCTAGCAAAAATCCCAATGACAACCAAACTAGAGCTATACCACATCTATACACAATGGGAACCACAGAAGAAACATGAATACCAAAACACAAAGAAAAGGCTTAGAAGGTAAAATGATCAAAGAAACACAAAGGCAGAGGACAATCTACCGACAAAAAGCCAATCACAACTAGACTAGAGCTATACCACAGCTATACACAATGAAAACCCCGTCAAAATAGTCAAAACCTGAAGGACTAGTTCAGGTGTGGTTAGGAACCAAGAAAAGCAGAAAAAACCTGAACATGATCAGTAAGGAACATCTCAAAATTCCTACCATGACTCTGGGTTGTGGCGGGATGAACAGTGTGAGGAATTTTATTTTTAACCTTTGTCCATCCATCATCTCCTTCAAATGAATAAATAATATCCACCTTACCCAAAGACACAATTAAAACCGAGAGTGCATTTTCATTCTGTAGTGCCCACTCCTCTTCAACACTATTTGTATCATGTTGATATTACTTTTGGACTGATACTTAAACATTTTGATTATTATACATTAATCAGTAGATGATAGACTATACAAATATTTGGACTATTGATGTGTGATGATTCACATTTTGATTATGTTACAGTAGATTACATTTGGTAGAAAGTTCAATATATATTGATTTACATTATTTTAGACTAAAATGTCATATTCTGGCACGCATAGCTTACTCTTGGATGTTCTGAGTAGAATTATAATCTCATGGATGTTAGAATCAAATTATTTGATATGTTGATAGATGATAGAATTACTTAATTTTGGATGATTGAGTATTGATTTTTATATGCATATTTGTCTTGATGTCGTTAATACATGTTGTAAGGCCAGAGAGGTATATTTGTTTGTGTTGAAGGACATTTTATCACATACATTGAAAGGGGATAGGGGACCAACCACAGAAGGATGTCAGTGTTGTGAGTAACGTGGCCAAATATTGACAACTTGTGTAATGTTATATTGTGTGCTTTGCATGCCTAGTTAGGAGGTTTCCCATGGGGGGATGACCTCACATGTGTGGCCATGGGGTGAAATGTTTTCCCTTTCTTTTAATTTGTGTGTGCTTTATTGTTTATATGTATTTAATTTTTGGAAATTGTTGTCACTTTATTAGAAATTATTATTATGTCTTAATTAGCTAATCTAGCTTAATTTATTAAATGAAATAAGGATGTGACAAATAGATAATTATGAGGGTAGATGGTCCATGAAATCTTGTGGATGTAAGTGGGATTTGTGTTGGTTTTTGTGATTTGTACTCTACCCCATTTTAAAAATTCGGATTTTGACTTGGGGGGCTTTTTTGGAGGCTTGTGGGAAAAGTTAATCTTGTACCGTGCCTCTTAAATTCACCCAACAACCCTACCTATGGGTCAAGGAGTTAATTTTTGACTTATTTATCCTTTTTGGAGTGTAAAAGAGTGAAAATAATTGCACTTTCCTTCTCACCACAATTAATGTGTCCTTGGAAGGCATGGTGTGCAAGTTTGATTATCTTTTGGGTTGTCATAAGTCTTACATGTTTATTTATTGTCTTGGGCATGGTGTTTGACTTGTGTGTGGGAATGGAGGAATGATGAAGTGGCATCCTATATGGAGCCACCTCATCATCCTCACATTCCATTTCTATTTATTGGTGGAATTTGATGGAATTGAGGGTTACTTGTTCATTTTCTTACTTTTGCATTTTTGGAATTGGGAGCTTTTTGGAGTTTCTTGGCTTGGAGGTGTCAAAAACTTGTGGAGTGAAGTTTTCTTGGAAGCTTTATGGAGAGGTAGGATCTCCATCCTTTGTATTTTTCTTATTATATGTTGTAAATGGGAAAATTTTGTGCTTGTTAAATATTGTATGAGTTTTATGAATGTGTTTTTTTGTGTGGTTAGGTAGCATGCCTTAAGAAGGGAGTGGGAGATGGATTTATGGGACCACTAGGGAGGGAAATGGGATTTTGTGAGGCATGCATTTTGGAGGGAGTGTGACTGGGAGTTTCACCTATGGGGAGTGAAAAGGAAAACATGGTGATATTTTGCATACTTGCAAGGGGAGAGATAAGGATATTGTGTTGTTTATTTTGTGCACTTTGAGGCTTAGGGTGAAAATCTCACTTCACTTGGGAGGAAAAAGGAGGTGGTTACATCCCATAGTCCTTGCTCCATTTTTTTATAATACCATGGTTTGGTATCAAACCTATGTACTATTTGCGGAAGTTGGTTCCCAAAATTGGTTGTGTATGTCATTTTGTTGTGTTGAATGTTTTGGAATGTATGTTTTTTTTGTGGAAGCCATATCTTGTTTTAAAAAGTTGTCAAATGTTGTTCAAGATCCCTCATTGTTCTTTGGTTGGGGATTAGGGGCCAATAAGGGGATGGCTCCTCCTCTTAATAGATTAATGGTTGGGCAGAGAGCGTTGCCTATTCCCTTTTCCTTTGTATTGTGATCCAAGTTGTTGTGAAAGATTGAAGAATGTAAGAATGAATTTACAAGTTGGGTGAAGACATGCTATGAAGACTTGTGTTTTGGCTTTGTTGAAAGTATCTATGTTGTAATTTTTTCATTCTATTATTCCCACCTTGAGTGGAAGATTATAAATTTGTAAGTTTGAAAGGAAGTTGTATTATTACTTGGAAACCCCTATATTTTGTTAACTCTTCTAAGAGTGTTTGTATGAGAAAATTGCATTTTAAAATGTGTTAGTTCTTGTGAAAGGAAACTACCAAATTTGACATTGTTTAGGTGAAGTAGAAAGTTGGAAATGAGTTGAAATGGTAACTGTAATCTCCTTTCAAGATAAGTTTTTTTCATTATCTCCAAAATGTGATATGTTTCATTTTAAAAGTATTGAGAATCTTGATTAAAATGCACTTGCTATGTGAAATGGTTGTCATTTTAATTGTTATTGTAAGAAGAAAATGACAATAGATTATTAATTCTTATTGAAAAGAAAATGTATTGGAAAATACAAAAGTTTTGTTACATTCCTTATCAAGTTGTAGGAAGGAAAATAGTTCGTTAAATTTTTTAGAATGAGTAAAAATCTCCCTTTTTCTATTATCATTTTGTAGAATGAGTTGTGTAAGAAATCTTATTATTCTCTCAATTTTAGTCTTAGATGGAATAAACAAAAAAATACATATATTTATATAAGTGAATAAATGTATATATATACATTCCTAATTAGATGTAATTATGATTAAGTTTAATTATATAGAAATCTTTTACCATTTTTTAGATATTTTTTTTTTTATTATTGGCAAATAGTTTTTTGAAAGGGACTATACCCTTGAATACAAAATAAGGCCTAAAAGCCGGAATAAGAGAGAGGAGCAGAGAAGCTGTGTCAAAGCTCAAAAGTTACAGCAAACACATCAGAGCCCAGAAACAGCTACACAAACGAGACTAAACAGCAAAACAACGGCAAAGCAACAGCAAACCGACAGCCAAGAAACAGTAGCAAAAACAATAAAGAGCAGCAGGAGTAACCAGGACTACTTCTTGGCCGCTTGATCAATACTGATCTTCACTTTTTTGCAAGCATGAAACATGCCCAACGCTGTCATCTGAGCAGCATCCGTCTTATCCAGCTCCTCACTGGTTCTTTTACTCTCTTTATCATTGCCCCAAAGCGCCGTCGGGACACCGCTAAGATTTGAAACACTCTTGGCATGACCCTCGATGAACTCCTCGATGGCCCTGAAGGCGGCAATATTGTAATCATGCCTAGTCTTCGCCTTCCCAAGGCGGGAGTCTAAGGAGGTCAGTTTTTTGTAAATATCATCAATCTGGCTATTGCCAATGTTCCCTTCCCCTTCAATGCTTTTTTTCCTTTTTGCTTAGCAAGGTTTTTGACCTCAACCTTCAGCAATTTAAGCTCTACCTCTAAGGCCTCCAATCTCATAGAAGGGTTATCCATGGGTGTCACCCGGGGACTGGCACTACTAATGTTCAGCAGATCACGAGCAAAGTCAAGCTCCAAAGATTCATCCCCCTCAGCAGTAGCCTCAAGATTGAGTCTCCTAGAAGCCCTAGTGACTCGTTTAGAGGAAGAGGCAAGGTGGGTGGCAGGGGCAGCAGCAGGAGGAATAGAAGGAGAAGCATGAGCAGCCGGCAAGGGGTAGCAGCACCGATGACGGGGGGTAGCAGCAGGGACAGCAGGGGAGACAAGACTGGCAGCAGCGGAGCCCATCAAAGGGGGAGCCGGGCTGGGAGAGGAAGGGAGACCGGGGAATTTAACAAGGCAGTGCTTGTGAATAAGCAAAATAAGCCCTTGATGCAAGGGAACCGCCCGGGTATGCTTCTGGAACTCCAGAATGGAGCGCTCAAGGGAGTTTAGCAAATAGTGAGGGAAGCAAACCAACCTATTCCTACGAAAGTGGTTTAAAAAGACAAGGTGCTTGGCAGGGACAGTAACAAACCTGCCTTC
Organism: Taxus chinensis; assembly: GCA_019776745.2. Taxonomy (NCBI): domain Eukaryota; kingdom Viridiplantae; phylum Streptophyta; class Pinopsida; order Cupressales; family Taxaceae; genus Taxus; species Taxus chinensis. The sequence continues at coordinate 604 of JAHRHJ020002393.1, read as the reverse complement.
CAAGGATATGAAGCGAATCATCATGCGGGTGACTTCATCATACGGTGAAGGAATAGAGTTAACAAGCAGACCCGCTGTGCTGAAAATAAGCTTCTCCTCCTCCTCCACAAATCTTCTCTCTTCAACCTCTTTGATAACCCTCTTGTTGAAGAATCGGTACCCTTGAAGAATCGGTAATTTTTTAGATATATTAACTTATTATTGTTTTTTTTTTCTTTTATAAAAAAAGGGAAATAAATGAACATGATTATTTTAATATTATTAGTGACATTAATATTGATACATATTAGCTAAAAAGAATTTTCCGCCTCTCCTGTGTCGAAGAGTTTGATGCCATTAAAGGATTCCTGGCCGAGGACTATCTATTTGTTGTTGGTTGGCCACACATCAAGAGTGGCATTGCCTCTGTATTAGTTGAGAACCTGCTGATAATTTGTCCCTCTAAAATAGTTGTCATGAGTCTGACTCTGCACTGGCTTCAATCGGCATACCGTGGTAACTTGGCCTCCGAAGTGGCGAATTGTTGTCTGGCATTTTGGGATGTCCATGAGTCTTTTCTGAGCATGTCAGGGTTGGATGTGGGTGTCTTCAACGAACTTGAAAA
>JAHRHJ020002392.1:0-12423 GCA_019776745.2 Taxus chinensis | reverse complement strand
ACTTTATGGATGAGGAATATGCCTGAATGTGTACACGCTACGCTGCAATGGGTACTTATAACACCCTCCTCACTCTATAGCATATCATGTCTCCAATGCTTCTCTAATAGGTTTCGACCACGATAACGATTATATCCGTGATAGTGGTACATAGTCACCTTCTCTACTGGTATAATTGGGGGGAATAACATCTCACACATCCCCCTCCTCATTTTAAGAATTAACCAATATCTTATATTTTCATTATCCTGCATCAATATTCTCACAAATGCATATACATCACACATTCTAACATCCTCATTACCTGATGACACACTCTTGTGCTTTGGTTCACACTTGACTATTGAGGGCATACCACACATGGACCCCACACACTGTACACTAGTCACATATCACACTATATTCATGACATCTCTTTCTACACAACATTACATCTGTGCATCCTACGAATTAGTACACATCTACACATCTTCACAGCACACATATTTTAAATCCTTTACTAGTCTTCATTCTACATGTTGCGCTCACATTACCCTATGGTGCACTTTAGTTCCATATGGTTTATTACTAATCTATCTACACATAGTACTTATCACCCTATGCATCACATTTCTACTCATCATATGGTCATATACTCATCACACATACTAGTGTGCACCTTATGCTTTGTCAATCATACATCTTTCTAGCATCACAGTTCACAAATTTTTCCATATCATATGATCTTTTTTTTTAGGTTCCCATTCTTGACTACATAAGGGGGGCATGTATTGCACTGACTACCCTCATGACACACTGCAGTACCTTGCGTCCAACACTCAACTATTGGGAGTTTACGCGGCTCCTATCACTCAAACTGTTCATTCCATTCCACCTCTCATGCATACGAACATACTACAAAGCTTTAGTGACATTTATTCTTTAGGTTACATGGTCACTTGTTACGTGTACACTTTATTACATCACGCATATGATTTAGGATACATCTTGTACTCGTTATTATTCATTTTGTCCAGTAATATAACACTGCATGCTCACTTGATTTTTACCCTTTTGATCACAAATTCTCATGATATATGCTTTGGCTATAATGGTCATGGACACATCATCTTGGCGCAGTCACCTATCTTCCAGTCAATACATTGGCTCAATCTAGGGGCATCGCACTTTACGTACAACACACAAGTGTTGATTGTTTCCTGATGACACACTCTAATTTACGGTTCATATTATTACTACTGCTTTGGACATACTTTTTGATCTTTCTAACATTGCATAACAGGTTCCATTCATGTGCATCATTTGGTCTCGTATGAATCCTACCATACCATCCATGATTTTCTACATATCATTGTTTATTCTACTTGTTCTTAATATTATTTTCTATTTTTAATGCGCACTTTACCCTTTCTCTTGCTGTGTTTCATGTCTTGTATGTCATTTCGTCCTATTCCATACACACATACGCGTTCATACCTTTCTTTGGTTGACATCACAGATACATGTCTGTTACCATATTTGACAAATGCTCACTTTCTACCATTCATACATTGTATTTCTTGGGGCATCCATTTTCATCTCTTCCAAGTGCTCTTAGCTTACACATTGTACTGCTTAGTTTACATTACTTGATTATACATTCTACATGATATGTTTTACTTATGCTTTCAAATAGACTAACGAGTGCTTTATTTCCTAGCCACTTTTTATTGCAGTGATGCCTTGGTTCTCTACCAAACACTGCCTACCCACATTGTCTTTTATTGTTTTTTATTATATGCATGTCTTTCCCTTTAATTGGTGTGCACACTTGTTTGTTGTATGCATCCATTATGGCCTTGCATGTACTTGCCAACATCAAGAGGGATGTCCTATCTTGGGTGAATAAATCACCCTGTGGATTACTTTGTAGTTCCAACGTGTCATTCATTACATTATAACATAGTAGTGGTAACAAACACAATGCATTAGACATTGGATAGTTTGATAATACTAACACTAACTTTGGCTATCCTTAACACATCATGTGACACAAACACCTAGGTTTCTACCAAAAAATAATTCCCTGAGTCCTCCTATAGGGACCATTCCTAGAAGCTTGTCATGTAGTGGGAATCTTTTAGGGCTACATTATTCAATGCAACAAAGTTGCATACAACACTCCAAATACAGTGGGAAACTTTTACTGGGGTTTACAATTACTTGGCTACACAATAATGTTACATTGGTTTAGTTTAGTGCACTTTCTGCCCTAGGCATTGTGGGTTATATAAAGTGAGTGCATTCAGACTAGTCTAGAATTTATACACATACCATAGTGCATTTTATAGGACATGCTTGTCCATTACAATTGTGCGAAGCAGTTAAAGGTTAGAGGATACAACTCTAGACTTTTCTCCCTACACATCTTCCAATTATTGGCGTGAGATTTCTAGAAAGACTTGCAGCCAATGTAACTAGGTAGTATAGATTTCTCAAAAAACTAAGTCTTCTAGGGAAGTAGTCTACAAGGTTAGAGGTTGTTTCGAGATTCCTCCCTGTGGACTTATTGCGGGAATGCATATGGGCAACTCATATTTCCCAGGAAAAACCCAAGGGACTAAGATAACTAGTAGTGTTTAGTTCCTAGTAGTCTCAGTTGGCGATAGATTAGGGAATCACAAGACTATGCCATGGGTAGTGTTAATTACTTATTGTTTATTTATTGGATTTGATCTACATACTCTGAGCATACATATGAAATGTCCATTTTGTTACATGTGTAAGAAAATTAAATCTAGCTTAAATGCCAATGTAAGTGTGTTCTTAATCATCTTCTAATTAACTAAATTTGACCGTATTCAGAAGCAAGATTAATTAACAACGACAATAAATAGTGTCAATTATTTAATATACTTCTTGAGAGGACATTAATTAAATAAAGGGAATGAAAAAATAGAAGGGAACTAGAATAATTCTAATATAAGCCAGCCATAAATTTTGTATTTTAGTCACTTTCTAGTTGAATAACAAAGGAAATTAATAGAATAAATATAATTGATTCTACAGTACTACTCTAAACAAATCTAAAAAATAAATAATCGGGTGTGGACTACTTAATCTGTAGCTAGAGTAGACCTAGCCTTGATGTGGTAACAAAAGAAAGATTCATCAGAAATTATAATTGTGGATCTATATCCTCAATTCCACCTCAATTTCACATGGGAAGTAGTAAAATCTGGTCTTTTGAAGCATCCTTTCATATACCCTAAAACTTAGATATGGTAGAAGTATATCAGAATGACTAATCAATGGAGATTACATTGAAACATGGACATTTTACATCACACATTTACACCCTAAGTACAAAAGCTTCTCCTCTCTTTTTTTGAAAATTTACATTCCTTATAAACCCCCATGGATAAGAAGGGATTGAAATCTATCACTCAAAAGCTTTGTGCTAGACAAAATAAAAGGCTTTTCAATGCAATTCACTCTACATCGGCATTAGGTACGTATATCTATCTACTTTATCTTACCAATGCATTTAACTCACTCTACATCAATAGTGTGTATACAAAATTAAATAGACACTAAATGATGAAAGCTTAAGGTTAATCCATTTAGTGCATCGGTCTCATACTACTGGAATTTGCATATGATTTTTGAGTGGAGAAAGCCATTGATGGTTTACTCCTGATGTCCACTTAGTTATCTTTTCCATTTACTTTTATGCTCAGGTGAATCTCCCGAACAATGTCACCGCATATATGCAAAAAAAGTAGTTTTGGCAGTTTCTAGAGATTTTATCCTTGACTTGGCTGCCTAGGATAGTACTGATAGCACCCGTGGGTCACCCTGAGAATAACAATGAAAGATAACGACCTTGATTGTGTATATACACTTTCCCACCACTATTATGGGCACATAATGATGCAATTCACAATTCAAAAATTTTGGTGGTCAACCAATTCGGGGTTACTTAGGTAGAAGCTTGGATCTTATAGAACCTTATAATTATGGGGAAATGGTCTATGAGACCATAATGAGCAGCTAGACACTATGCACTACTATCATCAATAATAAGGTTGCATCCAGTCTAGAGCTTATTTGCATCTATCTAGATCATTACAATGGAAAGGAGGGTAAGTTGATCATGTTATCAAATGAGCCCACATCATAGGAACAAATTTTATTCTAAGAAATGTGAGTAAAAATCTATTACATTTTAAGAAATGACACAAATTGTGATTAGAAGATGCTAAGAGAAAATTCTCAGGAAATCTGCACGCAACCTCTAGTCTGCAGAGAGGGGCGGTTGCACAACCGTTGTTAGCTTGTGGAGCATATTTGCATGTGCGAAAGTGTTGAAGATTATACACTAAGATTATGTGTTACACTTTCGGGTAGTTTTCTACACCCAATTATTAACCCATGGGTAATGTGTTTTTAGTCATATGGGATGGGGTTTTTGGGCCCATAGGTTTATTTGGGACGGTTTTAGCCCATGGTTTTTATACCCACGGTTTTGTATCAAACTGCTTAAGTCAGTTTTCTATTTATATGGTCTTCTGCATATGGTAGATGTATAATGTAACATGTGTTCCAGACGTGTTTTGGATTTGGGCTGTGAATTCTGTAGAGTTTTTTTAGCATAGCTCCAAATAGATCTTGGGTCTTATATTGAGAGAGTGGTAGCTTGTAGTAAAATCTGAGCAAGTGATTCTTAGTGGATGTAGCCCAAATTGGGTGAACCACATTAAATATTGTCTCTTTGTGTTGTGTCATCATTTATTCTGTACACTTTTATTTGAGATTTGCAATAATTTCTGCTACATATTAATTTTCTACTATTGTAATTTTGTGAGGGATTATTCTGCATATTTTATCCCTTACTTCCTAACAATTGGTATTAGAGCTGAGGTTTGGTTTGCTAAAGTTTTGAAATCACAGGGAAAGTTTTTAGCTTGAGTGGGAGCTATGGCAGATGATGGAAGATCTAGGGTTGATAAATTCAATGGGGCAGAATTTAAATCTTTGGAAGATGCAGATGGAAGATTACCTTTATCAGAAGGATATTTATATTCTGCTAACTAAGAAGGTGAAAAAAGCCTCAAGTATGACAGAATGTGGAATGGTATTTTCTAGATAGGAAGGTACTTGGGAAAATCCGACTGTGTCTTGCATCTTTGGTATTATTTAATGTTTCAAAGGAAAAGACTACAAAAGAACTGATGGATGCATTAGGGGAGTTGTATGAAAAACCTTTTGCCTCTAACAAGATATTTTTAATGAAAAAGTTGTTTAATATGAAGATGTCTAAGAATGTTTCAGTAGCAGATCATTTAAATGATTTTAATACAATTGTGAATATGCTAGTTTTGGTTACAATAGAATTTGATGAAGAAGTTAGGGCTTTATTAATTCTGTGCTCTTTACCTGAGAGTTGGAATAGCCTAGTAATGGCGGTAAGTACAACTCGGTTCCAACTAACACAAAGTTTAAGTTTGAGGATGTTGTAGGGGTGATTCTAAGCTGAGGAAATGTGAAGAAAAAGCTCTGGCGAATCTTCTACTTCAAGGAATTGCTTTGACAGTGGAAGCTAGAGTGAGATAGAAGAATAGAGGAAACTGTGGAAAATTGAAAAGATTAGGAAAGATCAAAATCCAAGAAGCAAGATTAGTATGTTGGCACTGTGGAAATTTTGGGCATACAAAGAAGGACTATTCGGGAGCTTTGGGACAAGAAGAAACAACATGAAGAAAAAAAGGAGGCAAATGTGGCATCGGGTAATGTATATCAGGATGCTTTGATTCTTTCTTTGCATACAATATTACTGAATCTTAGGTTTTAGATTCGGGGGCTTCTTTCCTTGCTACTCCACATAAACATTATTTTGTTGATTATTATGTTCAAGGGGATTTTGGGCATGTTTTTCTTGGTGACGATGAGCCTTGCATTATAGTTTTACAAAGGATTCTGTTCGGGTTAATATGCAGAATGGTAATACATGGCTATTGAAGTATATCAGACATGTGCCTACTTTAAGGATGAAATTTGACATCGACAAGCTAGTTAGGAAGTGATGGTTGTACTGTGATATTTACAGCGGACTCTTGGAAGGTTACCAAGGGTGCTCTTGTGGTGGCAAGAGGTAAGAAGGTTAGAACCTTGTATTTAACCACTTATAGAACTAATTTTTGTTAATTTTGTGGCTTCAGAAGTAGATACAACATTGTGGCACTATAGGCTACGGTCATATGAGCCATAAGGGCATGGACATCATAAAGAATGATTTTTCTAGGATATAAAGAAATAAATTTAGATTTTTTTGTAAGGACTACATTATATGGGAAACAAAAGCGAGTACAGGTTTCTCAAGGTTAGACCTATAAAGAAAGAGAGTGTAAGTTAGAGCTGGTGCATTCTGATGTCTGGGTGCCAGCTCAGGTATCATCTCTTGGGGGTTCAAGTTATTATGTTACTTTTATTGATGATTCAACAAGGAAAGTTTGGGTTTATTGCATTAGAAACAAATCTAATGTATTTGACACTTCTTGTTAAATGGAAAGCCTTGGTAGAAGAATGAAATAGGTCTTAAGCTAAAATGTCTTCAGGTCAGATAATGGAGGGGAGTATTGCAATAATGAATTTAATGATTACTGATCTAAGAATGGAATCTTTAGGAAAAATATGGTTCCAGGAACTCTGCAGCAGAATGGGGGTATCAGAAAGGATGAACAGAACAATAATGGAACGTGCTAGGAAGCATGAGGTTACATGCAATACTACCTCTTTCTTTTTGGGTGGAAGCGGTGAGCATAGTTGACGTACTTAATAAACAGATGACCCTCAAGTGTCTTTGGATGAAGGCATGCCTTGAGGAGGCTTGGTATGGTAAGAAATTTGATTATTCATTTTTTAGAGTCTTTGGATGTAATGTGAGGTGTTTGTCCCATATAGACAAGGATGATAGGACCAAGCTAGAGGCTAAATCATAAAAATGTACTTTCATTGGTTATGGTGGTGATGAATTTGGATATAAATGTTGAAGTATTAAAGACAAGAAAATCATTTGATCTAGGGATGTGGCCTTTAATGATAAATTCATGTATAAGTAGTAGTTTCAGGAAAACAAGGAAGAATCCAAGAAAGAATATGTAGTGGTAGAGGATCTTCTTGGATGGGAAAGTGACACATGAATCATTAGTTCAGGAACCCTCCTCAACAGGAACCCCCAAATTCCCATATTGAGGAGGTATTCTAGGGTAAGAAGAGAACATGAACAATTTTTCTCCTTCTCTTTATTATTTATTACTCACTGAAAAGTGGAGAGCTAGAGAGCTTTGATGAAAGCAATGCAAGTAGATTCTAAGGAAGAAGTGGCAGCAAGCCATGGATGAGGAGCATCAGGATCTCATGGAGAACCAAACCTGGGATTTGGTGAAGCTACTCTGAAGGTAAAAGAGCAATTACAAAACAAGTGGATGTTCAGAGTTAAAAAAGGAATAAGGAGGCAATAAAAGATACAATGCTCTGGTTGGTGGTCAAAGGGCTTTGCACAGAAAAAAGGTATAGATTTTGATGAGATTTTTTCTCCTGTAGTAAAAATGAATTCTATTTGAACTTTTGTTGGAATAGTAATGCAGCAGAAGAGTTATACTTAGAGACATCTTGATGTAAAGACTACATTTCTCCATGGTGATTTTTGAGGAGGATCTATATATGCAACAATCAGAGGGCTATGAGGTCAAAGGTAAAGAGAAGATAGTGTGCAAACTGAAGAAAGAGATTGTATGACTTGAAACAAGCTCCACATCAATGGTATAAGAAAAATTGATAGCTTCATGATGGAGGAAGGTTATATTAGATGCCATTCTGACCATTATGTGTATACAAAGAAATTTGAGGATGGAAGTTATATTATCTTGTGTTTGTATGTTGATGGCATGATGGTTGCAGGTAAAAAACATGTAGGAAATATAAAAGTACTCCAAGAAGAGCTAAGTGAAATCCTTTGCTACTGAAGGATTTGGGTGGCAGCCCCCCCCCCCAAAAAAATCTTGGTATGAGGATATCTCGGGATAGGCAGGAACGCACAGTTGACTTTATTAAGGAAGAGTACATTTAAGAAGGTCTTGGAGAGGTGTAATATGCAGGATGTTAAACCGGTGGGATCCTTGCGCAGGCCACTTCAAGTTATCAAAGGAGCAAGTTAGTACAGACAGGCATGAAATATAAACCAGATGTTCAAACGTACATTACTCATACAGCAGTGGTAGTTTGATGTATGCTATGGTTGTGCACTAGGATTGATATTTCCCATGCAGGGGGAGTTGTGAGTGATTTGATGATTGATCAAAGTAAAAGAATTGGCAAGCGTTAAAGTGGATCCTTCGTAATTTGCAGACGGCCATGGGAACGACAGTTTGTGTGTACAGTGGATCAGACACACTTAGTGGTTATGAGATTTCAGACATGGCTGGATATCGAAACACAGAAGAGCCCAAACCAGGTTATATTTACACTGTAGGTGGGAACAGCAGGAGCTAGATTTCATGACTACAGAAGCTGGGGCTTTGTCAACCTATGGAGGCTAAGTTAGTGCTCGCCACAGAGGCAAGCAACGATATGATTTGGCTACAACATTGCTTGAGACCGCTTGGGGCATAAGTAAGTCAGGAGACATGTTAAGCTATATAGTGTAGTAAGAGTGCTATAACCCTAGCTAAGAACTCTCTTTCCAACTCCAGGACGGAAGCATATACAGTTGAGATATCACTCACAGGACAGATTTGGAGTAAGATACGTGAAGTTGGAGAAGAAGAAGATTATGAACCATTCGAATGTTGCAGACATGTGACCAAGGTGGTCACAAGGGATAAACTAAAGTGATGTTTCAGCTTTGGTGGCCTTCACAGAGGACAATTGAAGGGTGTGCGAAGCTTGCTCAAGGAAATTTTTCGTCTCCAAGTGGGAGATTGTATGTTTGTGGAGCCTTATTTACATGTTAGAATGTGGTACCCTTCTATGCTCGTTACACTCATGGGGTTGATTAAACAACTTAGGGGTAATGCGCCCTCCCTCGTAAACGTTATGGGCCTGTTTTTGGGCCAATGGTTTTTCGTTCTTTTTGCCCATTTGTTTTGCTACACACGGTTTTTTCCCTTTTAGAGCCTTTTGATCCCACGATTTTGATCAAAACTGATAAGCGTTGTCTTTATTTCTATGGTCTTATGCATATGATAGATGTACAAGTAGATGTATTACGATGCTGTTTGAATTCGACTATGAATTCTATAGAGTTTGTTGAGATAGCTCCAAACGGCATCTGGAGTATTGTATTGAGAGAGTGCTGGCTTGTAATAAACCTCTGGCAAGTGGTCTTGGCTGGACATTAGCCCCCCAAATTGGGTGGAAAATGTTTAAAAAAAATACTGCTTGTGTTGTGTCATTTTCTTCGGTAATTTTATTTGAGATTCTCGTATATCTTTCTGAATATAGTTTTCACTATTGCGATCTGAGGGATGATTTGCGATTTTATCTCTTATTTCCTAACACCCACACAGAACTAACCAGGGTCTAAGCTGTAGTGAATTTCTCAGATTTAACGTGTCCACCATTTTGGATTGAGGAAAATTCCACCCCCCTTCAATTTGTATTTTACTACTTTTTTAGGGTTTGATGTTTGTTCCCTTGGCGGTATTGTAGGTTTTCTTCATCAATGATATTAGTGCCATACGGTTGACACCAGAGAATGAACATGCAATAGGCCAGGGAGGGTTTTTGAATCAAAATCTGGACCCTATAAAATTGGTCTGGACTTCTACATAAACAGGGAACCCAAAAAAGTAGAAGGAGGGTGTCGCACAGGTACACTGATCCTCTCGTAGTCTACACTAGTCTAGTGAAACAACTTAGAACTATGTCTTAGAGAGCTCCTATTGGTCACATCTACTTTTTTTTATTAGTTTAGTCAGAGACAGGTGACCATTCTCAATCAGCTTCAAAGTCATACCTGAGCAACTTTAATCCATATTTTCCCAAAATTATGGTTTCACATAATTTCATCTATTTAGTTTTTTGGGGATCTTTCCTTATTCAAATTTATTGCATTCGATTTACTATAATTACTATTGTTCCTAATTATATTAAACAATAAATCCCCATTGTTTAGTTAAACAACCCTACCTCCCTCCTCAATCACATATACATGCTTAACTTGTACTAGTAACTGTAATCTCCTAGGTATGTTATGGACTAAATACTGAGGTTTTTAAGAACATTTTAAAAGACTTGTTGGATTGTTAAAGACAAGTGTTGAAGGAAAAATGATTGCTTTACTGGACAATATGTTGTAATAATAAATCTATGGATTAAATAGGGATTGAGGATCGTGCCAAGAATTGTATTAAAGAAGGATGAATTAAAGTGAAAGGGTGTGGAAACCATTGCGTTGGGTTCAATAGACCCAGCTATTGAATGTAATTGTATTAAAAATAGATTTTAGTGTAAACACTTGTAATAGAAATTGAAAAAATTAGGATGAAAGCAAATCATTCTAAGGAGAAGAAGCATAATATAAAAAGAGTCTAAGTGGACTAGCTGAATTTAGTTGTGGAAGTAAATATAAGGCTAACAAAGTTATAGGAAGGTGGTGAGAAAATGGGAGAGGGCACATCCCCATAATGATGTCCTAAACCGGGGTGTGGCGTACAACCTCAGATGGTTCATAGCCAGAGAACAGGGAAAATAAAAGTGGGTATGTATAATATTGTTCTTCTCATATTAGGACATTGTCTGTTGTCTATTATTTATTTTTTTTTTGGGTGGGGGGCCTTGGAATTTTGCATTTGAGATTTTGGATCCGTTTTCTTAGATAAGTTACTCTTCTAGCATTAGAAGTTTGTATTAAGAATGTCCTGATTATGTCAACAGATAAGTTCTCTCTATGGAAACTAATAGTAATATCTGTTAAAATTAATGAAATTGAGAAGGTTAATTCTTCGTCTATTCTACTAATGTGCAATATGCAAGTATTATGTTTATTAAGATAAAAATGTTGGAAGTCAATTAACTCTACCAGTTTATTGTTCTATCGATAATTGTGAATATATACTTTGTGTTTAGTAAAGAAACATGACTTTCATATTTCAATATTGGACAGTTGTTATTTTCAAAGATAGTGTATATTAATGTAGTATAAGAACTGTAATATGTGTTATTGGTAGCATAATATTTATAGTCAATGGGTTTTAGCAGACCAAAAGAACCAACTAAATTATCTATTGTTTGTCGTTCGTGGATATATTACTCTTTGTTTACCATTTGTACTCAAAATATTTCCTCTTAGCTATGTTGATGTTGTCTTTCGAAGTCCTCCTGGACACAAAAAAAATGTTAATATTGTGGAAGCTCTATAGTGCCAAATTGGTGAGGCCAAAAAAAAAGTCTCCAAGTAGCTCCATGTGTCATGAGTTTTGCAGATATCTTTAACAACCATAGCAAAAACTATTTGCAGATTCATAATGTGTCCAGGTAGTTATCAACTTATCATAAATTGTTAGAATTTGTGTGATATTGTGAGTTCTAGCAAATGGATAGCCCCCATGAACTTCGCTGTCAAAAAACTTATAGATCACCTTAGAGTGCTTGTGAAGAATGAAGTCAACGATATCAATCCATGAAGTTCACAGATTAGAATTATGGGAACTAGTTTTCTAACCAAGGATGGACAACCCGGAACAATAGAAAAATCTCTAACTATCTTTGAATTTCATGATGTTAGTATTATTACCCTGGCAGTGATGTTAACCAATATAATAGCCATTGTTTTGTAGGTTAATTTCATTAAGAGTTTATAAGATTTTGTCAGTATGCTAGCAATAGAACTTGTCCTCCTATCTCCACCTTTCCATAAAACATGTCTTATGTCTTGGTGTGGACCTAAAATTTTATAGGATTTGGTTTGATTCCATTGTTTGTAGTCTATTGGACCCCCAAAGTTCCTTCAACTCTCGAAATGCTGAACACAGGTCTCTTTACTAGCACTTCATTTTCATCCACATGTAATGTCCTTTAACCGGCGACACTCCAACCCAAAAATTTTGTATTTGGGTTAATTCCACAAAGTTGGTGCCTGTAAGGTCAAATTTTTAAAAAATTCAATGGAATCTAAAAATGTGTCTCTTGGCGATGGGTTGAAAGCTTTAATTAATCTAGTTTAACTTCTCCGGCAAGTTTTAAATTTATATCCAATTTTATTAGGAAAATACGATTGTAATTTGACTGAGCTTGATCAATTTTAATAATATTAAGTGGTAAATACATTATCAGTCTTCCGCAATAATATGTTATTGCAAGTCAAGGATTATTGATTGTCGCAAGTTAAAAGTGTAAATTCATTTGGTCAGAGGATGGATTATTAGAATCTAGGAAAAAATC
>JAHRHJ020002391.1:0-12432 GCA_019776745.2 Taxus chinensis | reverse complement strand
AACCAACTGATCGTGATGATAATACCTTTTTCAAGTAGATGGGCATGTCCTACATATTACCTAAGAAAAAAAAAAACCTGGATACTTTCCTTCCTGATCTCCATAGATGATGATGGTGATCATGAACCATAGCGCTGCGGTTGCTATGAATGATGAAGATTGCTGTGGGATGCCAAGTATAATGCAATATGAATGAGCTTTGATTACACGAGTTTTTTGATTGTAGTTTTATAACAATCCCATTGGGGGAGTTGAGTCTGATGTTAATGTCATCAAAATTCCAATTGATATACAGTAGCCTTTTGGTGCGATGTCAATAACATTTTCTTCAACAATGATTATTCTTTCTTTATCCTTAATGGCTCTAGGTCTTATTCAGTTGATCAATCTAAAATTATTGCTCATATCAGCCAGGTTTTTCCTAAATTTGATGGATACATTGTTTGAATATATCCTTTCCCTTAAATGGTTCTAAAAATAGAATTCTATTAAATGTGCTTCAATATAGTGGTTTTATCTTGATATTATATCCATATGCACTAATAAATAATCCCTTCTTGAATGCTCAAGAGCATACAAAAATATCCCTTCCTTCTTTTTCCAAGAATATTTCCTTGCACTATATATGCCCCTATGTATTGTTGTAAGGGTGATGCTTCCAATTTATTTGCTAATATTTCTAATATTGTCCCTAATCATCACAATGGATATCAAAACCAAACCAAAATCAATATCAATCAAATTCAATCTCTTAATACACAGTTCTCTACTCACAAATCACAATTCAAATCCTACATATGATATCATTCTTCTACACTTTATACATGATTATCCATAATTTAATATGACATAGTTTAGTCCTACACCTCCCTCGCCATTTGGGGCTTGTATTTCCCTTGGATGAGACTCTTATTGAGTAGCTCTGGTGCTATCTATTTTCTTGCACATAATTATTTTCAAAATACTACAAAAACATTCAAATATCACAAAGCATACAAAAACATTAAATATGATATAATATATAAAATCATGACATATTCTAGTTTACTTGGCTGGCCTATTACTTTATATATGATATAATTTGTCACATTGATTTGATGCATAGCATATGTGATTCTTACACACATGCATTCACAAAGTTCTGAGGGCTTGATGTAAGAAGACACTAATAACTATTAACAATGATTGGAGCATGTTTTGTTCCTTACAATACTCTCTTGGGGGAATCTCCCTACACTATACATGTGATTTTGTTTCATTATATGTTACTTTACATGTTCACCATCATGCTTGCTTACATGCATATTGTGTATTTCTATCTATTGGATCAATGGGACTAACACGTGGTTTGTATAGTGCTAACTTGTCTTGTTATTTATGTTATTATTGTTACTATTTTTGCACTTGACTTCTATGTTGTGGTCACTACTTGTTTATATGGATTCATTCTTTGATTTATTACTATGTGGATTCACTTGATATTGGATCTTTGATTCTGATTTTATGATTGGTTTTTCTTTAGATATCCTAAATGGGTTTTTCTTGTTTTTTTTGTGGCCTTTGGGTGTACCAATGCTTGTGCTTTCATGGCCTCTTTTTGTGTATAGACACTTACGTAGATATGATGGTAGCAGATTGGTGTGTTTCTACTTACTAATCATTTGGATTATCTTGTAAATTATAGGTGTCCATGTTTTGGCGCTAATACCTACAGATGAATATGTTTTCTACATGTTACTACTTCCTGACTATATGAGGGTATTTCTATTACTCTATTGTTGTTTAACTCACTTTAAATTCTTATACTAATTTTTTCCCTGGATTTTAGCATGTTTACTATGCTAAATTTTTAACATGTGCATTTTACTTAAGTCCGACATGATTTATTTTTTAATCTATAAGGTAGTCATTAACTTTACACTGTATTCTTTCTTATTTCTTGTTGTATATTGCTTTATCTACATGCCATGGTTTCTCCACCCATGTGAACCCCTTTACCCAAAGTAGATTATCATATGTGGCCACCATCTTAAGTCCTTCCATGTGATCCTACAAAGAATTATCATCCCGGTTATACATGGGGCACAATATTAGTTTGATCCCATGCCTCGAAAAAAAATTTAATCGATGTGCCCTTAAAAGAGGGGCATTCAATGGATATTTTCTTTACTACAAAAAATTACAGAATACTGAAACATATTTCATGGATTAAATCCTCAAACAATCATAGAATGAAATATGGTAGAATTCAAACAAGTTCAAACAACAATCATACATCACGGTTTGACTATGTTAACGTTTTGACCATTTCATAGGTTCCCAAACATAAGGAATTTCACTCAAGATTCAATTTCTTTTCTACAAACATTAACAGTAAGTTTTTGATTAAGATTTATGCACAATTACAGATGATATGAAATAATTTAGAGTAGGATACATGGGGATTTGATTTATTTCATGCCATTTTTTGGCAATACTATGTACTGAAGTATCAAATTTGGTTTGGGGGCAGGATTTACTTCTCCCCTTCAATATTTTCAAATTTATACACAATCAATTAAGACCTTTAACCTTACAGGGAATGGAAAATCTCCATTCCTCCTAGGGTTTTTTTTAGGATTTTGGAGAGTATCTAGGCCTGATCCATCTACAATCTAAGTGGTCCCTGGGGTTTATCTTGAAATTATCACACAGTAACATTGCAGAGCTTTATTCGCGAATCTTTCGATCTTCTCTCACAATTCCCAAATTAGGAAAGTGTCAGGGCAAAACTTTGAGGCTTCAGAGACTGCTCTTTCCTTCACTCCCATAAAATTCCTCAAGGGGGAAGGAATGAGAAGATGTAATTTTAGAGGTGAATATTTGTTAATTCACAATATTTCAGTTTGGTAAAATTTGCATTTGGAAAATTTTTGGGTACGGAATTAGGACCACTGTCTCCTAAATCTTTCTAGTACAAAGTTTATTTTAGGGTTGGTTCACCTATCATTTACAACCAATAGCCCAACCATTTAACTCAAATTTTGCCTTAGCATTAAAGGGAAATTGTGTTGCCCAGGCACAATTCGAGATAACTAAGTAAATGGAGTTTAGGTGCTAGGCATAGTCCCAACGATCGACTATTCTTTCTTCGGCGAATTATTTCTTTTCTGTTTTAAATATCAAGATGGACTAGCTATTGCAACCATGCTTAAGGGGATTATTAACTTTTTATCATTTAGGGTAAGGGAGCGGGCATGCTACAGAATAAGATTCTATCATCCGATTAGCATAGAGTACATTATTGAACCCGTAGCATAGAGTCAGTATCGTCATAGCATTGTCTATTTTCATCGATGTAACATGTCAACGCGACAATAGGTAGATTGTGTATGTTATAATCCAGTACATTACAAATGTTACCTATCGATCGTAGCATGCCCTAGTTGACAAGCATTATACATGCTACAGTGATAGCATTGACATGCTATCATCCACATATAACAATGCTACTGGCTAGTAGTATTGTCCATGTTGTCATCGCAGTCATTGTGTACTCTACTGAAAAATCTTCAAATTTTAATGATCCAACCTTTTTTTCCACATGTTTTGCATTGTTGAATAGTTTTGGTTAAAAAAAAGGGCCAATTTGAAATGACGACACTGGTGTAATAAGGACTCTGTGAATTAATGAAAACAGGTATATCGACACAACAGAAAATTTCATAATTAAATTATTTCAACAACCAACCAAAAAAGGGGACTCAACTTGCATGTCCACTGGAAACAAACACGGTACAAATGTTCATCAACTTTTTCTTTATTTTTTTAGTTAGATTAAAGTTTTTATATCTCGGTCACAGTTGAACCTTTTTCATGTTTGGAATACAAAAACCCCTAATATTAATTTTATTGCGCATGAAACCATTAACCAAAACTAGCCCTAGAGAAATATGAAAAATTGTAGATGAAAATAATTGATGGGCAATGTTGATTGGGGAGCAATCCTCACTAACTGCCTCATCTAGATTATGTTCTTGATGCAGACATGATCCATGGGGCAATTAAGTGGGGAGCAACTTCCGAGAACCATAACTTTCCGCATCATGTCTTCATGACTCCGTTCCAAAACTGCACAAAAATATTGAGAACGCATAGAATTGATGGAGGGTGCAGAACTTTGTATGTAAATTTTGACCCGGAAATTTGTGTCTAAATGTCCTCTCAAAATGTAATTTTTGTAACACTTTTCTAAATAGTAATTCAAGAAATTATCGCATATGTACGTCTCTTATATAAACACCTTTGCTCCCGCAAGAACGAGCAAAGGTTCACAGTCTGCGAGGTGCCCTCATCCATTTTAAAATATATATAATCATATGTAACCTACCAGGGAAATGATTAAACATCTCCTCACGAGTATCTATTGGTAATCACAATGTTTTGAGCACTTTAATATCCATCGCTTCGCAGAGATAATTGTGAGGCCTTAGGCTGCGCTTCTCAAGATGATTTATTGCTTACAACCATCCAGCACTAATTGTTATTTTTTCCTTATGCTGAACCCCCTTGAGTTTTGGATTCTTTATAATTGAAAATATGCACGTAGAAGTGCATGGTGACAGTTACTCTTCAAAAAGACATCTATGAGAAGGAAGAAACCTATGTGGACATTGAAGGTCTTCCAGGTAGACTAGGCAGAAAAATATACCTCCATTGAACCTGGAACCAGAAAATCGTTAATGACTACCCAAAAATATGTCGATTTACAATTTGCAGTGATAATATTAGGAAAAGAGCAGAAAATGCAACTAAAGTTAGCGAACATTGAGAAGCATTTTGGAAAGTATATGTGGGGGACCACCACAATACAATATGTGAAAAGAATAACAATATACCTTCGAGGAAACTGAAAAGCATGCAGCATGTAATTATTGGATGATATGAAAAGGAACAGAAACCATTGGCAAAAACGGTGGGAAGAAATGAAAAATTAAATTAAAATTTTAAAGCTATAAATGACAATCTAAGGTAACAATTGCAACTGGTTTTTCAACTATGATTCTCGTCATTCTGGAAATGGGCAGACCCATTTCAATATTTTGGAGAATTGAAGAATTTTTAATTTAATGGTTTCCTTACATTCCAGAGCACGTGCTCATATAGCAAGTACTTGGGATGGCAAAATATCTTCCATTATGGAAAAGGTGGTGATTTGAAAGAGAACGTCAGATGTAGTTTTAGCTCCTTTCCATTGGATGAGGTTACACATTGACAACACATATTGGATTTGCAAGGCATGTTTATAAGGTGGAGCGCCACAACAACGGCAACCCATTTCTAGGTTTCTAAAATGAAGAAAACTCAATTCTAAACTATTTATAAATTGGGTTTTATCTATTTAAAGATATAGCTGGTGGATGATTATTCTTAGATACAAGCAGTATATGGGTTGGTGTTGAGTGCCTTAAGTATGTAGCCATAGAATGGTCGTTTGTGTTCGCCTAAAAACATAAATTTCCTCCTATAAACCTGATTTTCTCCTAAACAGGATTCCAATTCATTGCATGCCTCGAGATGAATCTGTTTATAATAAGTTTGCACATTTGAAATACAAAACATTGAAGATCCTTATCCCGAATTGGCAGGTGTTATAATTCAAGCATCCCAAAGATTTCTATAGTTTCGGAAATTTTTCTAGGGGGGGGACCGATGGTAAAAACTTATGAAATAAAGGGAGACAAGAAGGGAGTTTCTTGTATGACCCTTCATGCAAAGTTTTTGCTGAAATTCTTCGTTAGATAGTTTCATGTTTTAAGCTCCTTTAGCATGTTGACCAAGTAAAAGATCTACTTTACTGCTTAACAAATTTGGAAACATTGTTTACACTTTGTGGTATTTTATCCATGTTGCATTAAATCAATTCCTTAACAAAACATGCTCAAGAAATATCCATTTATATAGTCGACTTCATTAGATTGAGAAAACAGGTATTTCAAACATTAGATTTGTTATACAAATATGATGAATGTTATTGGACATGTACTTAGTAGTTGGAAAATTTTAACAAAATTAAAGGATCCTAAAGCTATTTTAGATTTAATATAAGTGGTAATATTTGTATCCTTGTAAATGGAAATGAGATTGAAATGTACACTTTCCAAAAAAGAGTGGATATTGTTGGATCAAACATTAAAGAAGCACCTGTAACACGTAATTTACACGGTCTTATATCTCAAACAAGAATCAAATTAAAAAAATTCACAATGCTTATCTAGTGAGATCAAATAATGATTTAAGAGGAATGAGATTCTTGAGGCCATGGTAGTGATCAATCCCATATTTTGGAATCCTACAGCATGTAAGAAAGCTATAAGTGGTTCTTATAAAAATCACATGGGTACTCTCATTAAGCATTTTGGAAAATCAATAGAATGTAACAGAGTTGAAATTAAGAGTCTTCTTCAAAATTAATCACTTTCATGTCAATCAACTCATTTTGGCATCACAATGGTTGAACAACATGACTTACTAAGTGAACCAACAGATAATGGTGCAATTACATGGCTATGGAAAAGTTGTATCCTAGTTAGCATCCTACATAAAAGCATTAGTGAATATTTCTGATTGTATGAGTTATGTCAAAAAATGATATTGGGGTAACTTGAAGATGAAATGGTTTTTAGCATATTAACATTTGTTAAATCAAAATATCGAAATAGACTAGATAAAAATCTTGAGACTTGTAGTTGTTTGAGATTGTATGTTTCACGATATGATGTAGAAACATTTCCTTGTGAAAGAATAATGGAAATATGGAATTATATTGCAGAAAGGAGAGGGGTCTATAATTCTAATCTAGAGGATAACACTGACAAAGAAGACATAAACATCGAAACAATGACTGAAAATAACAACAATATATTAGAGAACATTTTGAGTTTTGAAGACCTAAATAGTCAAGATTGTTTGAGCTACCTCATATAGACTAAAGATGTATGTATGGACATAGTATTTCTGGAAATCAAGTTTCATATCATATTATAAGTATGTAACTTGTTATTTGTGATATACACATGTTTTTTATTGAATAATATTTTTAGTGTCGTAGTTTGTTGTTTAGAGTTATTAATTGAGGAATGGCATACTTATAAATTGCTATTGTTTCTATTGTGTTTTAAATCAAAATAATAGCATATCATTATTTGGAGAACTTACACATGAATATAATACAAGTACAAACAAATATAAATTAAAACTCTCAATATTTTCATATAATGAAGAATATTAAAATTACTAGAAAAATATATATGTTTATAGTCTTAATATTAAACTGATTTACAACCAAAGTTTCAAATGACAAATTTGAGCATTTTATCTTGCAGCTTCATTCTTAACAAGTAGAATATTTCATTTGTGTTACTTTCACTGACTCATATGCACCAAAACCTTCTTTTAAACACCTGATCAAACAAGATCCTTCGCAGCTGATTTGATATTTGAAAGTACTTCACATTCTGGATTTGTTGCATCACTGGTAGGCAGTAACGTTAGATCCTATTATGTTTTCTTCTTCAACAATATCTTAGGATCCATTCCATGTTCCTTTATTATCCTTCTTAAGGTGTTATTTTTCTTGTTTAAAATAATAAGCTTTTGCTTCAAATCAACTATTGCAATTAAACTTTTCATCGCACTTTTCAAATGCACATCAAGCATTGTTTCCTCATTCTTCAAATTTTGGTACTTCGAATGCATTTTAAAAACAAAAAATAAATTAACATTAAATAAATTGTAAATCATATTTAAAAATTAATTAAAACTTACCAATGCCTTATCCCTTTCCATATTTGCAATTACAACAAGGCCCTTGGGCCTTGACTCTTGACGACATATTATGGTAGGCTTGTGTTTCTGCATTTAAATTTTGTATTATGTTCAACATTATATCTAATACATCGTCACTATAAGTATTTATAAAATTCACAACTTGATTCAACAAAATATCAAGCTTAGTTGGTTTGTTTTGAATCGAATAATAAAATAAATGTCTTTCAAAGCAGTTCTTAAATCATAAATTTATTTCTTTAATAAAAAATTTAACCCTAAATTCCCACAAACTTAATTGTGTTATATCCTTTGATAAAATATCATTAACTGTGGCTAGACAATTGTCAACCAAAAAACAATCAAGTGAAAAAATGGTTTTTTCATCATCATTTAAGGTAGTTTCTCTTGGAGAAGATATGTTTGATCTATGTTCTCTTGTTGGAGAAGGCTGACTTATCCCATGAATCATATCTTGTGGATTGAAAGTTCCATGGGCTTGAACCCCACTTTCAATCCCAAGATATTCATCATTCAAAACAAAAACACCCCATGTCAGTAATTGTTGAAGCTATCAAATCCTTGGTTGATTTAAGACTAAAGCTCTTTGAATCCTTGTGTTTCCTACTTTTATCAGAATTTGCCTTAGCGACATTGGGATTTGAATCTGCCTTAGCTGAAATTTTTTGTTTCTCTAAATGTTTGGCAGGTGATATAGAAAGTCTCTAGAGCCTTTCCTTGCTCTCCGCCCAACCCTCGTTGGCACTTCTGAAAAACTAATCCTTGAGGCTTCATCATTTGGCTCCCTTGGAGGGTTTAGGGGGAATAATGCTCTTGAAATTTGGGGGTTCCTCATGGTAGGTGATGCCCTTCTGCAGCTCAGTGGAAAAAAACTCCTCCGCCTTGGACTTTTGGGGATCCTCCCAGTGGGAAACTCTAAGAGGAAATAACGATCTGACATGCCTACAGTTAGAGGAAGGGGAGGGGCACAACTCTTTTCTTGCCTGCTCCAACGCAGCTAAAAGGGATAAAAATCATTGTCAAGTAATCCCCGAGAGAATCCTCCTCCCCTCTTTGATGGGTGACTGAGGAAAATGCGATGACCTCAGCGAGTGTGGGGTAAAAGCATCCACATCACAGCTCAGGGGTTGAATGGGTTGTTGAAGGTGAGGCAAAAGATGAAACTGCTGAATCTACCCATTGCAGAAGATCTCCTCGGTAGTCAACAGTAACCCCTCGCAATCCACCCCTCCATCAGCCAGCGAGAATCATGTGCTGAATTCGAAATCTGACGCATTCACAATACTCGCCTCTACCAAATTCAGCACCCTCTTCACTTTTATTGGGGATCTTGGGCTTCTCTTCCCACATAAAAGGAACTACCACCCTCCTAGATTCAGAAAACTTATAAAAAATGGTGGTGGATCGCGTCAGGGTGGGTGCACTGAAATACAATCCACCTTCTCTTCCAGGACTGGAAGGCACGCTAACATAAGGTGTTGTGGAATTACTAGGGAACTTTTTGTCGCAGTGGAAATCTATGAACCTCCTCTTCACTTTAGAAAAATATTCCATGGTTGAAAGTAATCCAACTTTAGCTTTGTATTTTTACAGTTACCTGTTCCATTGCACGTGAAGAGGCATATTATAAAGCTATGTGGGACTGGGACTGGGACTGGAAAAATTCAACAATTACTGACAAATGTTTAGAGTTAACATTATGAAATATATTTCATATATGGAAAGATATATATTTTTATTTTTTTAATAATACTATTGTAGATAGATATTTCCCTTCTAACAAGGTTACTGTGATATTTAATGTTATGTTATAGATTTAGGTCCAAGATAAAAATTACGCTTGGAGGTGGAGTGTGGAACATCTGTAATCCTTTCTTTCACATTGGGGAAATTCTTGTGTTTTCACCCCATTGCATCTATACTCATTCCACCATCATCCTCCCTCTCGAGGTCATGTTCGTGGTTTTCACAGATGCTACTCTAGTAGTCAACAGAGCTCCACTTCGTGACACCGTCACTCCCCTCCTAGATCTCAACGTCCTTCTCCTACCCACAATGACATTTTTTCAATGGGATCAGTGGAAATGGAAACAATGGTGACAATGGATGGGGTGCCCCTGCTTAAGGAAAATTTCCATGGTTGGCACTTGAAATCTCCCCCCGCCGCCAATCAAAACAAATTAAAGATGAAGAAAGTCAACAAAAACAACAACAAAATGATGGGTAGGATACCATCCTAGATGTGGCCCACCGCTCTATCACTAATGGTTGGGGACACAAACTGGACAGTCCTCCACCTCCATCTCCTCTGACCACCATGTTTACATCCTAATTTTTCTTAGGGTCGCTTTTTTTAGTGTTGTCTATTCCATGAACAGTTTTTGGTTTTAAAAATGCACTTTTATTATTTATACCTATATTTTGATGCCATCATGTAGTGAGATGGCCTTTTCTCAAGGCCTTCTTGGCTCGAGATGACTTGCATGCGAGGTGTGACTTCTTCCACATTTTTTTTTGTATGATTAGTGAAATACTATATCTTTTTTATTAATAAAAGTGTGTTTTTCAATTTAAAAAATATGAAAAGAGATAGAGGGTTTTTTATTTTCTAGATTTTCATCATAAGGATTTTGATTTGTATTAAAGTTTCTTGTCCCAATTTGAATGATTTGTATTAATAAATGAATGTTTGAACCTATTCTTCTATTAGATTTTAGCTCATAATACAGCAATATTGGGACCAAATGAACAATCTTGATAACTCTAAGGATTTTAATCCTACGATGTGAATAACATATCATAGTTCCCTTTCTTCAATTTTTTACACCACTACACTACCTGTGCAATTTACAATAAACTTAGGGTCAAATTCATATTGAAAATTGATATGTTTAGGTGGTTTGGTTGGTGAAAATATTGATACTTTTCATCAATTTTGGTGAAGCGAAATTGACATGACTAAGTAATTTTGGTTACATCAACCTTACACTCATTCGATGTAAGGGTTGTGTCACAAATAAAAGCTAATTTTTACAAAATGGTGCAACACGAATTTGACACAAGTAATATTTAAATGACTTAAAAATTATATATAATATAATTGTTTGTAATTACAAAAAATAATATTATATATTTAATTATTTATAAAAATACATATATATGCACACAAAATTTTACCTCAAAATTTATTTTTGAAATATTTTTAAATATTTATTTTATAATTTGTGTAGATCATAATTGCATTTACAAAACAACTTGAGTTTAACATGGAGACAAGATTACGTATAATCGTCATAATGGTTATAATAGTCATGATTAGAAAAGCTCACCAAATGAGCATCCAAAATAAAATTAAACTGAAATGAACCAAGTTAAACCCAGAGTTATAAATTATCAAAATAGAAAATTTAGGCCTTTTTCCCATCTATAGAAACAACAATTTGCATTGTAATAGTAGAATCAACCTCATCATGTCCTTAATGAGATCCTCAATCAAACTTGGAAGAACACTACCACATCCAGATTTGGATATAAAGGAATATAAACTAAAGAGGATGATGTTATGCCCTTAATCCTAGGTCATATATCAGATATGTGTAATTGAAATTTGGATAACATAATATCTTATCATGTCATATCATATTCATTTATGTTTTCATATGATTAGTAGGTTAGACTTAGTGTCTTTCATATCATATTAGGGTATATATAGGAGTTAGAGAGTAACATATTAGCATCACATTAAGAACTTGAGTTTTATTATATGGGTTAAAGTTTGTCCCCTCAAAGTGGCTAAGTCATTATACTTGCATATTGTGATCATTTATCCATATTTGGTGTTATTCGGTTTTAAATTTCTGCTAATATGAACAGATTATATACATAATTTCATTACATAAAAAACGATAAAATATAATCATATTTCACATCTACTTCATTCCAATGGAAACAAGAAAGGAGTGAGAAAAATCGTGATCCAAATAAATATCCAATTACACATCATTATTTTTTATTCTTTCCAATGTAGCATCACGATTTAATTATCTTTGGCCAAAAAAAAAAAATTTGATACCTAGTCATATCCTAAGTGGAATATAGTAAAATAGCAAAACCAAGATCTAAAAAGGTATGAAATTAGATTGAATTGAATAAGTAAATTCTAAGTGTGTGGGTAAGTAAATACCCAACTCGATTCAAATAAAAATAATTTTGTTGATGTCTCAAAAGATCATAATAGGATTTTTTTTTTAAAACTT
Source organism: Taxus chinensis (assembly GCA_019776745.2). Lineage (NCBI taxonomy): Eukaryota > Viridiplantae > Streptophyta > Pinopsida > Cupressales > Taxaceae > Taxus > Taxus chinensis. Next base: position 349 of record JAHRHJ020002391.1, on the reverse strand, counting down.
TGTAATTTTGACAATTGAAAATGTGTTTGGGATATTTTTAGTTGAGGGTACAAGTTTGACCTCAAAAATTGACAATTCTTTTCCTCTAAACTTGATAAGAATTGATTATACGTGATTAATTTTTGACCCGTGCATTTATCTATCTCCACTCTGTAATAACCTCACTCATTAGTCTATGATGAAGTGTGACATTTTGGGTTTATCTTATCCTTGTTTGTAACCCTATTATAAATCAAAGAGAGATGAAAAAGGAATCACTAGATTATTCCCTGACCATCCTTTACATCCTTGTGAAAAGAACCTTTGTACTACATATGTGTATGAACAAAGGTTGATGTAGTTCTTTCCA
>JAHRHJ020002390.1:0-12432 GCA_019776745.2 Taxus chinensis | reverse complement strand
GTTCCCTTATACTCATACTAGGGGAGCATCTGAAAAACAAGTTTGTTCCTAGATTTTCAGGGTCCAAAGAACAAATATGACAAATATAGATATTTGGGATAGGTGGTTTGTCCTCCAATACAACATTGATGGAAAAACTTTGAGCTAAGCAAGGGGAACTCTAATGTTTGCCAAGGTATTGTAGTTTTGTGTACCCTGGGATGTTTAGAAAATTCATCGCTGAAAATGGAAATATAATCTGAGTCTGTTAAAGTTTTGAGGTTAGTGACTCTTAGGTCGGTCCTGAGGACTGAGATATGCCTTTAACTGTCAGTTCAATGCCATTGTTTATCTCCAATATCTAGGGAGAATAGGAGACCTTCATGGGAAATTTATGGTGATGGCCTCTCAATAATCAGATCAATGGGGCGAAACAATGCAATAGGCTCTCTCTCACAAACGAACATGAATCACTCTATGATTTCCTGTTCCTATAAATATTTGAAATGAAGACCTCTCGAGATACCAAATTTACCTTAGTATCTGAATCGTAGTACCACAGAAAGATCATTAAAACAATGACACGTTTGCCGAATTATACCATAATGAGGCGCAAAGGACTATCTCTCTTGGTATTTATAATTTTTTAAAAAGAGATGTTTTCAAGTTGGGCATTTATTTATTTAAGTCTTACTCATCTTTAGTTGGACTAGTTGAGTTATAGTACCCATCTAAAATGGTAGAAATATTTAATATGTTCAACATAGAATACTATGATATTTAAAGTAACTAAGTTAAGAGCTCACATGTTTAACCTGTACATAGATCGCAAAATCATTTATATTATTTAAAAAATATTGAAAAATGTCATTTTTAATATATTATAATTATGATAGTTTTTTTCTATTTTTTTCCATATATTCTATCCTTTCGAATGATGGTGACAACAATTCATATCTAACTACATTAATATGTAAAGCTTATACCAATATCAATCTCTCTTCCCTTCTCTCCTCTTCCTCTCAACATATTTCAAACTAAAACTATGTTTCAATAATAAAATATACTACACATAACTAATTCAAGAAAGTCTTGATTTCAATTAACAAATAATTTATCCCTAAATACATTAAATATTTTATTAACCTCCCCCACATAATTCTAATAATGAATTAGAATGTGAACTACGTAAATTTCTCAAAATCATCCGCACAATTTTAGATTCCCTCACTTAAATTACATTAACCAACAAACATTTGATATTTCAAGGAGGAAAATGAAAACTATGAAATAGTGGAACTATAGGAGAAGAAAATATCTGGATTGTAGAATAAGTTGAGGCAGTTTGAAAGGGAAGGTCCGCTTGTGATTATAGGGAGTGGTTAAGGGAAGGGAATGAAGTCGTGACTTTTCTTGTATCCGTGAATTGAAGAAGAGGTGTCGAGGATATTTTTTCCATAGCGATTGAATGACAAGTCGGATAAATTGGAAGGGCGATAAGGAGGGAACTCGTGATAAGCTGGGAGGTACCCACCTCTAATGTCATTTATGGCTCTCTGCAAAGTACTCCCTTGAGATTTGTGGAATTTGAACATTTCCAAGCTTATTTTAAGTGGTTTTTGGCCCCCGAGCCACCTCTATAAATTGGTGGAATCGGAACAATGGGAAGGGTTGTCTGTGTATCCCATTGGGCCCCTGTGTATTGATCAATTTTAATGATACGATAAGCAACAAGGCAAGACGAAACGAAATGTCGTAACCAATCTCGATTATATAACCAATAACACCATTTAACAAGACCTTTTTCACCTCCAATTTTGGCGGGAGACATGATGTTCTGGTTGACGCAGAGAGAGTTTTGTGTTTCAATTTTCCATACTCAAGCCCTATCCCTGCGTCAGTGGCTTGGTGTTCACAGCAATGATACTCAAAGGCCTAACCTTAATTTAATTGTTACTTCACTTGTTCATTTACAAATAATTTTGTTTTGACTATGACTCTCATAAAACAATAACAACATGACGACTCATATGTAACATTTAAACTTTATAAGACACCCACGACTTCGACTTAAATTACACAGTGCGAAAACTTTCTAATATAGCTACAAGTTTATTCATTAATAATAGTTTGTGACACACACTGTTATATTTTTAACACTAAGAAGATGATAAATATCAATAAAACGAAGATAACCATTTTAGTTTATCAGCTAAAATAAAAATTTAGACTAAACTAAACTCTACTTCACCACACCCATTTTAGTGAAACTAAATTTTTTTTTTTTTTTTTTTTTTTTTTTTTTTTGAGATGGAGTCTCATCTCTGTCGCCCAGGCTGGAGTGCAGTGGTGCGATCTCGGCTCACTGCAACCTCCGCCTCCCAGGTTCAAGTGATTCTCCTGCCTCAGCCTCCCAAGTAGCTGGGATTACAGGCATGTGCCACCACACCCAGCTAATTTTTGTATTTTTAGTAGAGATGGGGTTTCACCATGTTGGCCAGGCTGGTCTCGAACTCCTGACCTCAAGTGATCCACCTGCCTCGGCCTCCCAAAGTGCTGGGATTACAGGCATGAGCCACCACGCCCGGCCCTGGTTTAATTAAAAGAATTTTTTTTTTTTTTTTTTTTTGATTTTGGTTTTTTTTGTTATCTCACCTTTCGTTGCAAAATCAAACTTCTGGCAGCCACAGGGAACCTCTGTCATTTGCTGGAGGGATCATAAAGTGTGATGCAACATCTCATCATAGTCAACACGTGCGTCTAATCACTGGTTTAGGACTTTTCTGGGTTTAATTCCTGATTATAGAAATATTTTCTTTTGACAATGATTCAGAGGCAAAAAAAAAACTGAGATTCTAGGATTCGTAGCTACCAGCTCCTGCCTCTATGGGTTTTGTTTTTTTCATTAGTAGAGAGGCGATTTCACTTTGTTGGATCAGGCTGGTCTCGATGAAGGGTCTCAAGCCTGATCCACCTGCCTCAGCCTCCCAAAATGCTAGGGATTACAGGCATGAGCCACCGACCCTGGTAAAGAATACGATATTTCTATTAATAGGTTACAAAATAGTATAAATTTTTTACAAATAGGAGCTCTCAAATCTTCAAAACTAACAGTCGTTCAAGAATAAATGAAGATGTTCTGCTAAGTTAATCTCAAGAATTAATTTTAAGAACTTAGAATCAGGACAATACATGCCTCATATACTTCACATCAGTGGTAGGATTACAAAGCTTATGTCTTAAATACACTGAAGACATAACAATCTTGTAAGTAATTGTATGTTCAAGACTCCTGAGTCAGTATTGCTGGCAGTTAATGCTCAGCTTCAAAGGTAAATTCTTCTATGGTCTACCCTAATTCTTCCCTTCAGCTTGAATAGAAGCCACTAGCCCGTCCTCTGTTCTGTTTTTTTTATAGCATTATATGATAACAGATTATCTACCCAATGCTAGAGGCACATTATAAAGCCAGGCTCCATGGAAAGAAATATTGGCCATTGCTATCACGCATATACGAAGGTTAATGAAAAGGGCCTTCAAAAGGAATCAAATCACTACCATTGCTGTTATTATGCTTATTTGAGAGATACCAAGGATGTAACCTTCTATATTTGCTTCCATTCAGCAAAAATTAGCTGTTTATGGTACAGTGTGTATTGCGCTACAGAATCATGAATTGATCTTTCCTTTACAAGTGGTGAATTAGAAGGTGACTTTTTACGGCTTTTAGAAAAGCTGAAGATACTGAGGCAAGATGCTTTTTAGACAGTATTCTCCCCTCTGTTTTTTACAAAAGGAATTAGTGACTTGATATGGATGTAGTCCAAGCTTCATGCCATTCGAGACTGAGACGGGTCTCTGCATCTCCTGAGCAGCTGGGATTGTGACAGATTCTCCAGGGCTTCAGAATACAGTGTGGCTACCATTCTGTTTCCCTTCATTGAATTATCTAGGGTGATGATGCAGTTTGCCAGGCTGCTAACAATTTTGTAGAAAGCAAAGAAGGAGAAGCTTCCTGATGCTGTAATGAATGCAGACAGGGGATTAAACAAAGACTGGCACCTGGAGTCAGGAAGGACTTCATGGCAATCAAAGAATGTTCTTGGGTGATTTTGTGCTTTGCTGGCCTAAGGTACACCCAGCACTTTATGAGGCAAGGCAGGTGGATCAGATTGCTGAGGCTTTTTTGGAGTTTGAGACCAGCCTTGACCAACATGGTATTATCCATAAAAACTAAAAATACAGGGAATTAGACTGAAGGCATTTTGACACAAAAGAAACAGATAATTTAATATCAGCTAGTCACAAAAGGGCTGATTTTTGGCAGGAGAATCTTACTTGTTGGAACCCTGGATGATGCAGAGTCATTCTTAGTGACATCAAGACTTTATAAGCCTCATTGCATTCTTGAGAGATACAACTCTAACTCTTTCTGTATTCTTCTCATTTGAAAATAATTAGAACAATATGAACTCTTTCTGTTTCAGCATATCTTTGAAAGTACATTTGGGTCTTGAAATAGAAATCTTAGGACTAGGTCCTTGGTCAAGCTGTAAAGCACTTTGTGGAAACAAGATACTTATACCTGCAACCAAATTTGGAATTATTTCAACATGGCTTAACTGCTACAGGAATTAACTGGAAAAGGAGTAGCCAGGTAAAAATTGAATCAAAGCAATATAATATTTCCTAGGTTGGAAAGATAAGCTGAGGCCCAATGTATTTAGATTGTGTCCTTAACGTCAGCCTCGGGAACCTTAGCCACTAATTGAAATTTTACCTTGATGGTGGAACCTTTAGCTTATAAGAAGAGAAAGATTTCAATTCTTACTTAGATAATAAACTACTGGATCAAAATAAGGCAATTAATTAAATGGAACACCAGATTCAAGCTGCAATTATGACAGTCTTGACAAATGATCTACCTTTAATATTTAGTTTGGTTTTGAGGACACGATTTTCAACATCATGGAGTGAGGTAGATCTTCAGTAATAAAATATGGCTAACTGGCTCATTTCCATAAGTATTTCCATTACTATTTAAAAATAACGAGGACCACTGACTTAAAGAATCCAAAAAAATTAGGCTCATTGCATGAGCCGTTGACAGACACTGAATAAGACAAGTGTGTGGGCATCTAGCCACTTAGATTGATACAGTCAACTAGGAAAATTCCAAGGAAAAGACGAAGGATTTGGGCTGGACTAAGCGTCACTTTTTCTCATGGAAAAAGGAGATAATTCCATGCATCAAAATTGCTGGGTATTTTACACATTCACATCTTGAGGATCCACTCCTCACTAGTTTAAGGCTGCTTAGTCCATTAATGTAGGAGTTGTTTAGCAATAGCTGTATTACTTGTAGTCTGTGAGTCTGAATGTTGCTCTCTCTTGCAGATTATTTGAGGGAACATGTGTTGAAGATGCTTAAGAAAACCTGAAAAATAGCTATAACTGGGCGTTGCATATCTAGTTCAATTCACCCTTTCAAAGTGTGGTAATTGATAGCAGAATTCTCAAGATTGCCATATCAGCATACTTGGGAGCTTAAAAATGATATGCTAATCAAATAAAACACGCTAAAGGTGGAAAAATCAGCAAAGTCTGTATCAGTCTCTAGGCCAGAGATAATTAAAATATTAGAACTGATGTGAAGAAGATTAAGTGACTCACTGGATAGAATTATGTGGATATATTGAAAAGTACATTTGTCTTATGGACCCTTATTAGTGAAAGATAAGTTCATGTCTTAAATTGTGCAGAAAGCTTTAAGGGGGCGTACTCTTGGAAACTAACAATGAGCACTTAAAGATAGGATCAAAGTTCAGGTGTGTCAACAGATATTTTGAATTAAGTAGCATATTTTATAGCAACAATCAACCAGCAACAAAAAATCTCATAATCGTTGGATAACCAGTATACACTTTTATGTTTTGCTAGATGAAAATTTCTAAAAAATACCAAAGTTCTAAAGACTAAGAAATAAATTGAGCAGATATTTCATATGAAATTACACTGACAGCAAATTTAAAAAAAAAAAAAAAAAAAAAAAAACATGGGGGATATTAGGTTTTATGTTATGTGAGTGTCGCTACCAGTATGTATGTATAAAAAGACAAGTATAATGGGAGTGCATAATTGCGCAATCATCAGCTCACTTCAAGCTTCTTGCCTCCTGTTGGTTCAGCAGCATGGGATTGTTCCAAACACTTCCTACTGAAAGATAGCTGGGACTCTATCACCACGGAAGCCACCACGCTGCAGAGTCATTTTGGGTATCTTTCAGGAATATGAGTACCAGGAGCATTCACCGTGTTAGCCAGGATGGTCTGGATCTCCTAACCTCATGGCATCCACCTGCTTTAAATGAAATTCAAAGTGCTGGGATTACAGACTAAATGCCACTGATGGCTGTGAATTTTCGGATCTCCCCATTAACATGAGGACTCCAGGGGCTGGGCCTCGAGGGACTTAAAACTCCAGTTTGAGAGAGTTGAGCAACTGAAATTATATTTTCCTGTATGTGTTGTTTTGTGATTTCGGGCTTCTTGGCCTACTTGATCCATAGTCTGGATAGTGCAAGGAGAAATGACTAATGCTTAAGAAGATAAATGTGCTATCACATGTCAAACTGAAAGCATCATCCTTTTTTTTTTTTTTTCAGTGCTGCTGGTAAGAAGTTGCTGATCTCTTGTGCGTGATCTGTTTTTTTTTTTTTTTTATTTTTTTTTTTTTTTTTTTTAAAAAAAAAACCCTTTTTTTTGTGGTTGGTGTTTTTCAATTGCTATCAATATGTGTACTTGCCGAGACTCACTATTTCTTGTAATTTCTAGTTATTTTTCTTTTTTGCATCACTTTGACGATTTTTCTCCTCCTTTTTCTTGCCCTCTGTTTAGCTTCCTCGCCTCTCCACCTCAAGCATCTTCTTCTTCATTTTTTTCCACAATATGTGCATGCTCGGGTTTGCGGTGGATTTGGGATGTTTAGAAATCGGAGGCCTGGAGTTCCCATTAAAAGGCCTTGGATGTGACATTAGCTCAAAGCAATTTGTTTTTCTTCCAACTCTTCAATCTCTTTCCCTAAAGTAATTTTTTTGTAGTTCAATCGTTTCCTACTCTAACAATCTTGAAAACACTGAGAACTTTTGGGCATGTGTTCTGAGACGAAAAATCAAAGTGTCCATGTAAAACATCAATGCCTTTACAATCCATTCAGGGCGAGGTAATCGTTTGGCCCTTGAGGAATCCATGAGTTTTTTTTTCAGACAAAAACACTGATGAGAAGACAATGCCCTGTCGAAAAGCCTTCGAACTTAAATAAAACTAAACTCTACTTCTACCACCAATTTATTGAAACTAAAACCTATTAAAATCACAAATAATGTTTTGACACGATTTAGCATGAAATCGAGTCAACACTGAATGGACTTGTATATTACAGATCATGTTGACCCCTCTTACATTGGTTGATGTAAGTGATGCCGAAGAACACATACAATGCAAGTCTATAAAAATATATTAATCAAGAACATAACCCAAAATATGTTAAATTGTTTAGAATGTTCTGGAGCTAACCACCCCCCAGATAGAAAATAATTAGATTTGACTCCAATTCGTGAACGTGTTGATGAGTTTAAGGAATTGATTTTACACATGATTCGAGGGATAGTGAGGAATCATTGCTATCTTGGATACGTCCATATAATCAAAACTAGACATTGATGCTGGTCTCATGTCATATTTGTCACAGAACCAAGAAGACTTCAAGATTGCATGTTTGGGTTGATGACACAATAACATATAAGACGCAAACATAGATAACCCAAATCATATCAACCCACAACTATTCTAAGCCAAGTGTGATTCAGCAAGATTTCAAATACTGGCCCTCTAGCATACTCAATTTGCTATCCATATGCGTAGGCTTTCCAGGAACTACAACATGATTTCTTTAATTTCTGGGTTTGTTTTTCTCTTTGTATCACCTTTGAAAGCTTTTTCTCCTCCTTTTTCTTGCCCTCTTTTTATCTGCCATGCCCATCCACCTCGAAAGTCCTTCTTATATATTCTTTCTCTTTCCCTTTGTCACAATATGTGATGCTCGGCTTGGGGTGGATTTGGGTTTTCAAAAATTCAGAGACACCTAAAGCTCACCATTAAATATGCTTGATGTCCTACAATGGTTAGTTAATTTGCTTTTCTCCTCCCTCTTTTTCCCCTAAATAAATCTTTTTTTTGTATTTCATCGCTCCTTTTGTCATCTAGAACAGCATGAGATTCTCTTGTCATGGGGTTTCGTGGAGAACCTAAAGAGTCCATGCAAACCTCAATGCTTGTACAACAATGCAATCAGGTGATGTAATCGTTTTCCCCAAGGAAAATCCATGAGATTTTTTTGTTTTAAGACAAAACCCTAATGAACAAACGATGCCATGTGAAAAGCGTTCAAAATTTAAACATCTAACTCCCAACAAAGGCTCATCGTCAGCGGTTGTTCTTAAAAGAACTGTCTTTCATCAAGCTAATTTGAAAGCCTCCGAGTTCATTCCCACGGTGAAATCGCAAAACATTCATCAAGTTCATGTGCAAGCTTCTGAGTTCGTTTCCCAAGAGTGCACTTGCCAATACCTGTCCCAATCATCACACCCGCTCATTAAGGCCCATATTTGTGTACTTCATCCGCTGCCAATCATTATTGACGTCTTTTCCACAGTTAGTTTTTTTTTTTTTTTTTTTTTGAAGTAGCCACAAGATGTAGAGCCCCACGGTTGCATCCACTTCTCTCCGAAAAACCCCAGACCGAGGAATCCAAGCAAAACATTCTCAAGCGGGTAAATGCAAAAAATGGGGTGGAAGCGTTCCGCTTGTGCTGCGTATTAAAATTTTAATATTTTAGATTTATCCTCAGCATCTCTAACGCCATTATCAATATTTTAAGTTTAATTTAGTTTAAGGGCATTCAATATAAAATTAATGCTTTAAAATTCTAGGATATTTTAGATTTATCCGCATCGTCTAATGCCATTATCAATATTTTAAGTTTTTAATGTCGGAAATTTAGGGTTTCGCAAGTCTGACACATTTTAGATTTGTTTTTAATTGCAATTTCGATATAAATATTCCTTAGAATTGATAACATATGAATCGTATAGCTTCCAATTTTCTGCAACAATGAAAAACTTGAAATGGGAAAAAAGACATGTGTCAAACAAAGCACCAGCGTGTTAGGCGATCTCAAAACCCAACAGGCAGAACATGAGAGCGACACATCCTAAACCGCCTTTTAGACTTGTAATTTTCTTTGCATAACACTACAAACACTTTTATTTCAAATCCAAAGGCATTAACGACACTTGTTAATGCAAAATACATTTTAATGGCATGAGTGGCCATTTGTTTCAACTCGAACCGAGTAGACTTGGTCTATCCCATCCCAATAGGAAAGCTAACCGCAAGAGTGTGATAGTTGTGGCAGGAATTTTTATTACATATCTAAACCTCAGATAAAAGTGTCCGCATGTCCCTTTGTATTCCTCAAGGGAAGGAACTTTTAAAGCATAAATGCCTGCGAGAAGAAAAGTATACACAGATTAGCCAAGTCCATATTTCAGAATGAAATAGTTCTCTTTAGGTTAGAAAAGAGAAAACACAAACCCAGACCTAGGCCCACCTTGATGTGTGTGTGTCAATGGTTGTTGAGATGGTGATGGTTAGTGGGAAGCCATGAGGTTTTCGGCCAGTGGGAGATGGATCAGTGGTCAACCCACACATGACTTCCTCCAAAGATGGACGTCGTCACCGTCACACACAGTGGTTGTATGTAGATTAAGAAAATAGGTCTTCTTCCGCCTTGCCGTCCAACCATTCCCCGAACAACCTTGGCAAGAAAAATAGGAACCCTTACAGTAATCTTGTATGGAAACGACCATTCTGGAGAGCTCTACTAAAAAATAAAAACAACCAACGATAATTAAACACTCTTACAAAACAAATAACCGAAATTCTAACGCTAAGAAATTTGAAAGTTGGTTTCCCTATGGTGCATGGCCTGTAAACATATTTGTTGTATATAAATTCCATTTGGCTCTGGAAGTTAATTAGGAAAGAAGGTTCAAAAAGAGGCCATAGAAGTCCCTATTGCAATGGAGACACGGAGAATTCGCGAAAGGCCCAACCCCTTCTGACAAGTGGACAGGCCATCAACGCCATGATCCATGGTCGACACTTGCACACTGAACCATCGTTTGTCGTTCAATGATGGCATGCCTAGTAAAAAGCATTTCTCAAGGAGAAATGTCCTTCTGGAATGGGTCTTGTCTCTCAGAGGAGTCAAAATTGATCAAATCTCGATGGTCCCTGGTGAGTTTACGTGACCTCATGACTTTAGGGATGTCTTGGTCAAAATGGTGGTTTTTTTTGCTATTACAACTTGTGTTTTCAACGTAGCTATTGCATGAATTTTGTAGCTCAAAAGGAGAATGTTTGGACCATCTTCCAATCTTTTACGATTTTGTTTGTGAAACTAAAACTTAATGTAATAAGTTTAATATTAGGTTATATAATATATGTTTTTTGTAATGCACTTCATGGGTCGAGGCCTACCTATAGACTCCCTCTTTACTCTATAAACAAATAAATAAATAAAACAACACAATACATAATTATACAAATAAAATTGTTTTTAATCTAAATTGATAAACTCCATCTAAATTAACCTATGAAGAAATTCTAGTAATAAATAAACTTAGACCCTTCAACGTTTAAAATAGTTTTTTAATCTGACCTTTTTAAATTCTATAATAAATATATTTTACTTAGCATTTCTTTTTACTCCGAAGGTGTTCCCCCTATGGTAAAGGACTCCGGACGTTTCTGCACGGTGGTTTAAATTTTGACGGTTATACATTCGTCTTGACGTTTTTTCGCTTATTACAACCTTGTTGCCATTTACAAAGAGTATTTAACTTTGTAAATAATATCGTGAGAAAGGGAGGGTTTAGGAGGAGTCTGAGGGACGATGAAGGGGAGGTTTCCTTTCTCTGCGATACTGAGGAAGGAAGAAGGGTTTCCGCCGCCGCTGCCATCAAAGCTCGCGAGAATCAGGTCGAAGAAGAGCACGATTCGCTGTTTGTCCCGACACGGCTGAAAAAACCACGCGAAAAGAACAACAAAGAAAGCACAATCTACCTAGCGGATTCGAGGTCGCAACTTCGAATCCACGCCGCGCAGCTGTTATTTCAATATGCTCACTTCTTCACCGCCTCTCTCCACCCTATAACTGGACTTCGATTATCCTGTAGCGAAATCCATTTGGTGAAATGCGTTAGGCCAAATCGACCTGCGTGATCTATGGAAAAATCCATGCTGTGGTTGATTGTTACGATTTAACATTTTGAAGGTATATTTCCAAACTAAGAAAACTTTACGATCCATCTGATCAATTGGATTAAGTGTTGAAATATGTTAGGTTATGATCGTAGTAAGTCCATTCTTTTGATTTAAGGCTTCATGCAGTAGGTCATGGCTTTAAATGTCTGCATACACGTAGCAGGTTATGTATGTAAGCATGATAGATATGAATGCAAGCATGATAGATATGAATGCAATTTTAAAGCGAGCTCTCTAGGCTGTATTTGATTGTCTCGATTAAGAATTTCATCTAGTATGTTATGACTATAAATATCTGTCTAAACATACTAGGTTATGACTGTAAATATCTGCCTAAATGAAGTAGGTTATGACTGCAATGATCAAAATAATATTTCTGTTATCTTCACTTCCCGTAACAGAAGCAGACGATGATTACAAACGCCCTTTATAATCGAAGTAGGTTATGACTCCAAATGTTAATGTACACATGATTTACCAGTGTTTTTTGTTTTGGTTTTTTGGAATATGTAGGAGATGAAGGCGCAAGAACAGCAGAAAGAAAGGCATGGTGGGGACGCCGCGGAGCAGGGCTGGGGCGAGGCGGCACTATGGGTCGGGGCGCTCGTAGGCATGGTGTGTCTCTCCATTTTGGGGGCCTACATTTATTCTCCAACTTTTCTTAAGGTAAAGGTATGTCCTGCCTTTTGCGGAGGCGGCCCTGTACCCTTGCTACGACCTCCGCCCCCTCCGCCTCCTCCCACAATCATGAGCGATCGGGAAATGGCGGCACGAATTGTGGCTCAAGATATATTGAAGATACCTCTGAATTTGACAAAAATGCAGAAAATTGCATTTATGTTTCTCACCCCGGGACCCCTGCCCTTCGACATGCTCTGGGAAGAATTCTTCAAAGTACGTTTATGTCTCTGTTCTCTATGTCCTTTGTGCTATTGTTGGTTTCTTTAATTTGTTCAGTCCCGGCAAACGTGGGAAGAAAGTGTCCTCCAAACCCGGACTAATTATGTCACTCTTTTGTGTTTTTATACGCGAACGGTCGAATGAGAGATTTTATGGGGTTATCCTC
>JAHRHJ020002389.1:0-12443 GCA_019776745.2 Taxus chinensis | reverse complement strand
TTATTTGCTCATAGACATGTTTTGACAGTGATTGGTGATATCTTGGACAATATATTTAGATATTTGATTATATTAGACATGTGTGACATTCAGGCGTATAGCGCCAATTTAGCCTAATTTCTTTATTGCCGCATTTTCTTGTTATGACATGGAAACAAATGAATATGATGTGCTTGGAAATCTAATTATATTGATGGATAGTTGTTGCATGGTGGGATTATATGTCACTTTATCATCTTGTCTAACTTTTGGAATATGGAATATAATTGTGCACGTTGTCGCATCTTGATTTCAGTAGGATGTTAGGTTAGTTTAGCATGCATTGATATCTTACTATGTCATTTAATTATATTGTATTGGACAGGTGCAGTTAATGTGTGCAATGAGTGTGCAGGTGACAGGTTTACAGGAGAACGTGGGATTCAGGCCAGCTACTCAAAACTTGCACAAGCAGCCCACGGGCTGAGTCCTAGCCATGTTCACTGTGTGAAGCCCTAGGATAGATGATTATTAATTTTGGGCACTATGAGTGACCCCAATGTATGTAAAGTATTTTGCTTTGAATTATTAATTTTGTTTAGGGTTGTTAGTAAAGTTGTAAACTTGTTTTGGGAGTTAATAATCCCACTTTCTTTTAAATTGTTGATTTTTGTTAATTAGTCTCTTAATCACAAGGGTTTAGGGTCACATGTGAGACCCTTGGGTGGTCCCCACACCCTCTACCCTTGTGCCAAAATGCAAAACCCGAAATTAGGGTATTTTGGGCATTTTTGGGGACCCCTTTGTAGCTTGGGAGTCCCCCTATCACAAAAATGAGCCCTTGGACCCTACCTAATGGGTAGGGGGGCTTGTTTTCAAGGCTAGAGGGAGTTTTCCCTCCCTTTCTACCCTTGTTTTGTCACATCCATGTAAGGGATGTGGATTTGTGTGTTTATCAAAAGTGCCACTAGTTTTGTCTTGCTAACATTTAAGGAAATTTGGGAGAAGAGGGCAAAAAGATAATTTTACCCTTTCTCTCTTTTGTTTTGGCATCTTTGACCATGAGGAGGGAGAGGGGTGACACATGTCACCCCCTCATTTGTGAGGATGCTTGCTTGCTCCTCTTCAAATTCTCATTCATGGGAAATGAGAGGGACTTTTTTTTGGGATTTTCTTGCTTGGATGCTTGGGTGATTTGGAGCTTGGGATTTGCTTGGAGCTAAGAGTGGAAAACTTGAAGTTAGGAAGCTTTTTGGAGAGCTTTCCTTGAGGTAGGCTCTTAGATCTTATTGTTGTGTTGCTTTATTTTAGTTGATAGATTGATTGCTTGAAATTGTTATTGTTGAATGTAGCTTGTAGTGTTGTTTGTGTGTTTTTACTCCCTCCATCATATGGCATGATGGAGTTTTGGAGTGTGGGGGAAGAGAGAGGGAATTTTCCCTCTCAATCCTCAAGGCTTGATGGCCAAGCCTTGTAGGACCGTATTATTTTTCCCCTCGAATGGTTGAGGTGGGGAAGTTGATTCATTTGGCTTGAATCTCCTTCCCCATCCTTGGTAAGGAAACCCCTTTTGGGGTTTGAAAATCCTTCCAAGGAGGACTTGGAGAAAGGGGGAGGAATAAGGAGGGTCTTGTTTTGAATAAGGAGCAATAAGGAGGTTAAGAAGATGTGTTTAATGTGCAAATAATATTGATGCTTAATTTTGGAGAATTTTCTCCTCTCTTCCCCATTTTTGGAGGATGAACATGGGTTCTCCTCCTTGTAAGTTTTCTTTTGGAGTCTTGTTTGTATGTGTCTTATGTTTGTGTGCTTGTATTCATTGTTAGTGTACCCTCCACCTTGTGCATGTTTTGGTTAGCTATCCTCTTTCCCATGGGCTTGGGGGAGGCTAGCATGCATCCCAACCTTGGGATAGGCATGTGATGATGCCTAAAGGTTGGGTGGATAAACAAGCCCTTTCTCATTGTGTTGGCCTTGAAAGATTTTGGAGTTGGAAAGCCATTGGAAGACACATGAAGACACTTGTCAATTTGGAAATCCTTCTTGTCTCCTTCACCATTTCATGGACTTCTTTTGCTCATTGTATCTTGAAAAGAATGGCTTGTGTGAGCTTTCATTGTCTTGAAAAGATATTGTATTAAACCCTTTTTGGGTGGATATGTATTGTGGCATATGTAAACTTGAACAAGAAGATAAAACAAAGTATTTTAATGGTTGATTTCTTAAGCATGAAACATGGTAGATAATCTCTTTTGAAATGAAAGAGTTGTTAGTTGTTGGGCTTTATTTTGAAGAAATCTTATCTTTAGTTTCTTTTACTATAGCTTCTTGGAAATAATAATATATAGAGAAGTTTTAATGTGATGTTCTTAGGAAGCAACCCTATTTGTTTGTTAAATTTTCCTTTAGAAATAAGTCTTTCATTTTATTGGAAAATGGTTTGTTTCCTTCCAATACATATTGTAAGAGTAAATGCATATGAGCAGAGTAACTAGGTACTGCTGGTTTTTATATTTAAAACTGTACATTTACTTGTGCTTGCTCTTTAGATGGAACAAAATCTCATTTTAATATATGGAAAAATATATTTTACCACTAAGTGTTGTGAAAAAAAAAATCTGCTTTACTTGTGTTCAAAAGAAATGGGCATGTTGAGAATAATGTCATTTTGATAGTTGCCAAAGAAATAATCAGATAAATTGATCTTGCATGGATCAAGTTCTCTTGGAATATCTTTGAAAGTAAATGTGTCAGATTTATATGTGTGAAGCTATGGCTTAAGTATTTCATCTTTGTATAAATTTCGTTTACCTTCTTCTCTGGAAGTATGCAGCTGTGTATGTATATATATACATAGATGGCAACAATTTTATCTTATTTCTTTATAATAGGTATGGTAGTAAACATTATATATATATATATATATATATATATATATATATATATATATATATATATATATATATATACATAAATAAAAAATAAAATTTAGTATAAATAACTTAATATATTAAATAAATCAAAAAATTAATGGGGTAAACCCCCCAGCTGACTGTCCCAAATTTTTTTTTAAAAAAAATAAAAAACTTTGGGGGGGGGTTCGAACCCCCCCCCCCCCCCTGTGACAAAAATGGGGGCGCTACCCCCACGGACCCCCCGCAGACCATCTGCCAGCAGCCGCCGCCGCCACTGCCCCCAGCCCCATCCACCTGCCCCGTCCGCCGCCTGCGCCCTCTCCTGTCCCCTCCAGCCCTGCCACGCCGCCTCATTCCCCTCCGCGTCCCCCCCCACACCCCCCCTCGCCAATGTCCCAGCACCCACAGCCACCGCCCCTCCTCTGCAACTCCTCGGCCCCCTCACAACAGAATCCGCCTCCAAACACTAATAAATAATGAAAATAAACAATGTTTAAAACAAAAATAAATGTATAATAAAACAGTTTACAACAAATGAGTTCTAATGTATAACCCTATTAATAACAAGGAAAGAATAACAAGAATTACCAATAAGAATCTTCAAAAAATAAAATAAGAAGGAAACTAAATATGATTAATAAAGGAAGAATAACATATTAGGGCAAACTTTAGGGCAAATTTGAAATCAAGGGTTTAGATTGTTTGATCCATAGGGTGCTCTTTTATTCCTTCACACTGTAAGTCATTAAGCTTTAATGGGAATAAATTAGATAAATTAGGGAGATGAAATTTTCCTAAGGAGAGGGTAGAATAAAATAAAAGAGTAGTTTAGAAATTCTATTATTCGTTTAGGAAAGGGGTATCTAGTACAATTTAAAATATAATTAAATAATTAATTTTCGAGTTTAGGGTTAGTTAACATTTTAGATTTCAAAAAAAAAATTAAATGGTATAAAATTAGTAGTTACCAGGAAAAGTTACAAAAGAAGTATTAGTATTTAATTTAAACACTTAAAAAAAAATTTACCTTAAAATTTTAGCCTGTTTAGATAGCTTTTTAATAGTCTAGAACCTGCAAGATGAAAACCAAAGGAATATAATGACACACTGATGGATTTTAGATGATCTATGTTTGCAACTTTTTACAACACATAATTTCCTCTAGTCTGCTTAAAGATGATGAATAACTAATTTTCAAGGAAAAAAATGCAGCGAGGATACATGCTTACACAAAAAGGATATGCTTATGAATGTCGTTAGAAAGCCCCATGAGAGATGCAATCTACACCCATTTTGTCCATTTATGATAAAAGCCTTAAAAGATATTGTACTTCTCAAAATGATGACAATGTGAACATCTACAACCTTTCCATAATTTTCTTATGGCATAAATGCATATTTCCAAGTTGTTGTTATTGATTATGTTGTGTTGAAATTCATTTCTAAGTATGCATCAAAAGAAAACAAAATCTAAAATTTATCCCGCACGTTGACAATGATTACAAAGGTTCCTACAAGCAAGATCCTACAATAATTGCATATAAAAAATTCCTCACTAAAGCTATAGTTCAACATCACATTGGGCACATGAAACATGCCATAGATTATGAAAATTCATCGTGTCATATGCAAATGTATGTTTGTTTCCTTGAATATTGGTAGGAAGATTTATTCATGTCATCCACATCATCAATGATTCAAATCTAACATCTAGTCTCATTGATGTATGCCCTTAACACCTCGATGTTATTGAAGCCTTTCCATTTATAGAAGTTGCAACATCTTAGTGTTATGATGCTTGCTGAAAAAAAGAAAAGTGGCAACAAAGAGTTCATACAAAAAAGTAGTTTATGTGACACCTTGTTATTTTGTTCTTCCTTATGCAAAATCAAATTTCTATGAAGCTTTCTACTAGAACGAGCCACAATTATATACAAACATTTTCAAAACATTTCTAGAGACATTGGTGCTTGTAAAGATGAAATTGTTTTCATAAGGGAAAATATATGTAGTTCTTACATTTCATGGCACGTTGAACACAAAATAGTTGCACTTGAACCACATGATGCTAAGAAAAATGAAAATGTAAGAAGAATAACTCCAAGAAATGCAAGAATGGAAACTATTGTCATGGTTACACCCTACAAATGACATGCAATAAGTAAAGTAGACATAATTGGTCACCTTGATTTTGAAAATAACATAGTTGAAACAATTATGGTGTTGTTATATATTGCATGATACAACACATTTCTTGTTCCATTTCCCCCTCACTAGATATCTTTCCAAGTAAGCAATGGATTTCCTTCGAAATTGTTTTAAATCACTAAAGCTATAGTTGAACATGACATTGGGCGCATGAAACATGCCATAATCAAATGTTAGTTTGTTTCCTTGAATATTGGTAGGAAGGTTTTTATTCATGTCATCCACATCATCGATGATTGAAATCTAACATCTAGTCTCATTGATGTATACGCTTAACACCTTGATTTTATTTAAGCCTTTCCTTTTATAGATGTTACAACAACTTAGTCTTATGATGCTCACTGGAAAAATACAAGTGACAACAAAGAGTTCATACAAAAAAGTAGTTTGTGTGACACCTTGCTATTTTGTTCTTCCTTTTGCAGAATTGGATTTTTTATGAAGCTTTCTACTAGAGTGAGCTACAATTATATATAAACATCTTCACGACATTTCTAAAGAGATTGGTGCTTCTAACCATGAAATTATTTCCATAATGGAAAATATGTGTAATTTTTACACTGCATGGAATGTTGACCACAAAATAGTTGCACTTGAACCAAATGATGCTAAGAGAAATGATAATGATGAAATGTTAGAAGAATAACTCTAAGAAATGGAAGAATGGAAAGTGTTGTCACGGTTACACCCTACAAATGACATGTAATAAGTAACCTAGACATATTTGGCTGCCTCGATTTCAAAAATTACACAATTGAAACAATGATGGTGTTGTTATATAATTGCATGATATAACATTCTAATTTATAGATAATACTCAACCAAACTACAAAATACAACATATTTCTTGCTCCATTTCCCCCTCACTAGATATCTTTCCACATAAGCAATGGATTAACTTCGAAATTGTTAAAAATCATTAAAGCTACAATTGAACTTGACATTGGGCACATGAAAATTGCCATAATTTATGAAAGTTTAGCTTGTCATGTGCAAATGTTAGTTCGTTTCCTTGAATATTGGTAGGAAGGATTTTATTCATGTCATCCACATCTTCACTGATTGAAATCTAACATCTAGTCTCACTGATGTATACACTTAACACCTTGATGTTATTGAAGCCTTCCCTTTTATAGAAGTCACAACATCTTAGTCTCATGACGCTCATTGGAAAATAGAAGAGTGGAAACAAAGAGTTCATACAAAAAGTAGTTTGTGTGACACCTTATTATTTTTTTCTTCCTTTCGCAGAATCAGGTTTCTATGAAGCTTTCTACTAGAGTGAGCTACAATTATATACAAACCTTTTCACAACATTTCTAAAGACATTGGTGCTTCTAAACATGAAATTGTTTCCATAAGGAAAAATATGTGTAATTCTTACACTGCATGCCATGTTGACCACAAAACAGTTGCACTGAATTAGATGATGCTAAGAAAAATGATATGATAAATGTAAGAAGAATAATTCCAAGAAATGCAAGAATGGAAACTATTGTCACAATTACAACCTACAAATGACATGCAATAAGTAAACTAGACATACTTGGCCACCTTGATTTTGAAAATAACACAATTGAAACAATGATGTTGTTGGTATAGAATTGCATGTTATAACATTCCAATTTTTAGATAATACTAAACCAAACTACAAAATGCAATATATTTCTTCTTCCATTTCCCCCTCACTAGATATCTTTCCATTTAGGAAATGGATTTCCTTCAAAATTAGTTTAAATCATTATGAAAAAATGATACAAATATTCCTTTATGAATGATCGTCCAAGGTATAATTGAAACATGAAAGTCATTCTTTATTAGTTTCAAACTTGCCTTGTCTACACATGAGCCCAAAGTCTTTATCATTCCTTTGATTTCTCCAATAGGTATTGCAATTCAAAAGAAATGGGTCAACTATACATGCATGAATTAGAATTCCCATAAAGGAAGTAAAGTCTCTAGAGGGCCATGCATTAGCAACATTCCAAGAAGAGATAAATCATACTAGCTACATTATCATTGATGAAATGAGCTTTCCAGAGCCCAACGTATTATGTTTCGTTGATCAACACTAACGAGAAGTGATAACTCATAAAAATAGCTTTAGAGGACACTTTATAATTCTTGTTGGGGACCTTGGCCATCTACTACTAGTGAAGGACATACCAATGTATGCAAGTAATTCATGTAGAAACACTCTTTGGAGAATTTAATACAATTATCACTTTGGAGACAAAATTTTGTAGCAAAGTAGTGATCTATGCCAAGGTGCTTTTAAAATTTTTCTATCCAACTTTTTGGATGCAAAGAAAAAAATTGAGGATTGGAGCCTCTTCAAATGTCTTTTACGAACATCTTCTTCAATGCTGAATAAAAATTTACATTCAATTCTTCTATCCATTTATATGCAACTAGCAATTTCATATGTTGAAGTTACTAAATAATAATAAATGCATAACGTAATAGAGGCTATCATTCTACCAAAGTTAATGATAAATTATAATCTAAGTTTTTTTGCTTGTATGAGAACATGGGTGTACTTTGGGCTTGTAGATTGAGATATTGGGAAAATTATTAATATTTTTTTTATAGATTTGACACAAACCCCCCTTAATTTCCATTGCATGTGGTCGTGCACTTTAAAAAGTACATCATACCACAATGGAATGAGAGAAATCTAAAATATGTGCCAATTCCTTTTGTTATAAGAGTTAATTGTAAATAATTCCTACTCAAGATGGATTGGGCTTTGACAATCCATAAATCAAAAGGATTGGCAATATACAAAGAAACACTATACATTGGTAATATTGATTGACAAAACTTGAATTTTACTACGATTTCAAGAGTAAAGTAATTAATGGACGTATACATTTCTCCAATACTCTCTTTTGATATGCACATATGTAAAATAATGGATGAGGTGCAATTAGAAAACTAGAAGAGAACTAATTTCATACAAAATCTTTTTATCTTGTTTTAACACACCCATCATTTGACCATGCTCACACATTTTTTAACCTAAGCTCAACTTCCTAAATTAAAATAAAACACACGCTCTGTTCCTTTTCTTCTTTTGATGTTGAAAACTACACATGATTCCATTAATACACATGTCAAGTATAAAATGAATGTTACAAACACTTTTAATATTTCAACTAGGAGTGTTCTATTAGAAAAATGCTTGCCATCTTTGTTGTTTTTCCTTCTTTATTATGTTCATATTAATTTTTCCTTAAGTACTAGAAGAAATAGGTTATCCTTTTGTCAATCTTCAAATATAAATGATACCATGACAACATGTTAAGTGCAAAATACATCTAAAAAATATTTAATATTGTTGTTTGTAGGGTTCTTGACTAATTTGAAGTACATTGAAGTTAACATAGAGGCCCAAAACATACTGCAACAACAATCATAGTTCCACAAGGGATATAGAGTAATTATCTTCCCTTATTTATGCGGTACCAAAAGGTGCTTCACAATAGCAATTAAAGAGAGAGTGTATTCTAGACATGATCAATAGACGTGCCCATTGGTAGATTGTAACATAGAATAGGAATACTAATAAACATTTCCCTAGTTTATATCAACAATTGCTTCCATATTTTGACAAAAAAGTGTTCCATGAAAACAATGCATATAATATTTGATGTATTTCTTTCTCTTCTTTACTAATAAGCTTTGATTTTAACAATTTCTTTGTATATCAAAATTCTTTGAAGGATTACAAGCTTCTCCACTTATAACTCCATATACTATTGAATGTAGTTTTTTCTACAACTAGGTTCCACATGATGATGACTGGGGATTCTACCAAAAGATATCAAATATAGACATTGTATGTTAATCAAATTTAATGTGAATATGAGTTTGCAAGAAAACAATTTACAATTCAGATTGTTCATCCAAAAGATCAAACCATGAGAAATTTTCATTTCTAAGCTTTATCGGCTTTGTACTTAGGTTCGTATTTATTTACGTTAGTGTCGATGATACAATAAAATAAACCATGGAATAAGTTGTTGTAAATTGGTGTTGGTGATGCAATAAAATATGTTCTATGGCATATGTTGTATTAGATTAGAATTGACGTTCACCAACCTGTTGTCCACTCAAAATTCCCCTGCTTTTAAGAAGTTGAAAATTTAAAATTTCGAGTTTAAGTGTCTTCTCTGTCGAACTGATAGTGTGAAAAGTCGAGAACTTGGAAAAAATCTACGTTTTTTGGGTCATTTTGCGTGTTTTTGGGCCTGTCGGACATTTTTGTCCCGCGCGTCCCAAGTTCAATTGGGCCCTCTGTTCCTCGATCGGCCGGTTTCCCCGAAGTTTGTCTTTTTCGGGCTCGTCGAAACTTTTTGTCCCACATGTCCCAAGTTCGCCCGGACAAGTTGTCCCATTTTCAGCCGAATCGCTCGAACCGCGTACCTCGCGCTTTCGCGTCCCAAATGTCCCAAACTCTCTCAGACCCGCTGTCACCTTTTCGTCTGATCCGGCCTAGTCGCGTACTTTGCGCACTTTTGTCCCGCATGTCCCAATAACATTTGTGCGTCTTTTCCCCGCATCAGCCGAACCGCATATTTCGCGCTTTCGTGTCCTTCGTGTCCCAAATGAACCAAGTGCCATTCATGCTTTTTTTTCCCGCTCTACCCAAATATCTTGCTCTTCAAATTAGTAGGTATGAATTTAATGCACATTTATTGCCTTTCTCTCTCCTAAACGGCTATATAACAAGCGAACCCCCCTATGCGTTTTTCACTCTGCTTTCATGCTATCCATTGCTTGAACCCTTGCAACCTAAATTCTTGCGCGTGTATCCATTTCCCTCTGTAATTCCTTCCCGAGTCTAGCTTGCAGCTCTTCCCTCCGAATTACTATCAACATGAAGATCAAATTTCAGGGGCAAGAACAAATCTCACCACTAGAGTCTGCCGTTCCTGATATCGAGGACAGTGAAGTTCGCCACCTTGACTTTGGTGATTTTTGGTCGAGAATGACAGATGCAAACCCTACACCAATGGCACAGATGATTCATGACAGTGGTCTAGCTTTCGCTGGAGGTTTCCCAATCTCGGTGCAATGCGTAGATACAGTTCTCTCATGCGGAGCTCACTTCAATCCTGATTCGAGTGAATTAACCAACGTGCACGGGGAGCTCATCGCCAAACTTGATGCTGCCACCATTGGCACTGCACTGAGGATTCCAGAAATGGATAATGCCATAGTTTTTTCCCAGAATCAAGCACAGGCCTTGTTCAATCAAGACAGCGACAACTACAAGGTGCGGGTGGCGAAGTCTTGGCTTAAAAACCCTAAGAAGGGAGCATCTCGCCTATCCCAAAACCCTTATCCGAGTAGATTTCAATGAAGAATTGTCAGATTTCATAATCTTACTGGCTCGGGTTATGGGCTTACCCTCCACTAACGAGTTCCATTTCTGGATGTGCCCACTCATCAACATGGTGTGCGAAGGAACTCAAAACATCAATTGGGCAGAAATCATCAGCATGAACCTAGTGGAGCAGCTGTCCAATGTGCAGCAAACAAAGAAATTCTACATGACTTCGTACCTGATGTACACTCTGGCGGCGTCAAGGCAATGGTTTGGCTTCTCTTACATTGATGCCCACAAGGTTGATCCTGTGTATGCCTACTGCCCACAGTTCACCCTAGAAACTAGCAATCGCAACTTCCGAAGGGTGAATGATGCCTTCACCATGTATATGGTCAGACTTCTTGAGGGCGACACTGCTAGAAGATTTTCTGATGAAGCCATGAATCTAATATCGCACTACGGTGCTTATTTTATTCAATTCAGAAAAATTTCTTATATCAGGCTAGCTGGCTATGAGAGCACCCCTCTGAGACTTCCTATGTTCTGCAGTGATAAGATGGCTCTGATAGAAGTATGCAGTCAATTAGATAAATTGCATAGAACCTGCAGAGACAAAAAGATTACTGGTTTACACTTTCCCATCTCTTTGGGAAATTACACTTGTAAAACAGCCCTCGCACAGAATATAGAAAGAGCCCTGGCTCCTATCATTGTCCATTTCTTCAAGCCAAGAACTTGCTTCGACTTGAAGAAGTTCATTGAGCAGAACATTAAGATAACATATCATCATAGGGCAGATACAAAAGACTATTGGGCTGACTGTGCCGATGATTTTGAGGCCAGAAGGAGGCATTATGGCAGGTTCTCTCTGCAATTGATCGAAGAACTCGGCTTGTATCAAGTTCCTGAAGGACTCAAGGATGACAACTCTGATCTATACTCATATGAGTATGATAATGTGGTTAATCACACTCCCTTGGAGGACTTAGATTGGTTTAAAAAGAGAAAGATGATTTAGCTGAGATCCTGGCCCCAGTCTTAGTTAGGACTAAAATCTGGTTTGACAGGAAAGTTCGAGAGCTTAGGAGGCATTCAGGGGAATCCTCCTCTAAGGATGTTTCAACACCGAGGGGGGAAGTATCGACTCCAAGATCAGACACACATGTGCAAACTCCTCCTGCCTCATAAACACAAGGACCTGCAGTTTCTACTCCTTCATCCACCCAAGTATACCAGAAGAAATTCAAAGAGGTTAAGAAGGAGCCTGTGGAAGAAGATCCTCAGAGGAAGCAGACAGAATTACCTTTGGGATCAAAAAACATTATTGTTCTCAGTGAAAGTGAAGAGAGCGAAGTGCCAGCTCCTTCAAGCGCTCCTGAAGCTCCAACGGATAAAGACAAGGAAGTTCAGAGCACCGAACTTCCAAGTGCTATTGACTCCTCTACACCAGTTGTCTCAAGCGCGCCAGTTATCTCAAGCGCCCCACTCATGTCTCAACTCAAGACAACAGCGGTGAAAACCTTGGGCGCTATGAGTTCTCTATCTCTTGGTCCTCTTGCTCGACCTACTGCTTCCTCCTCCTCTTTTGCATGGGTGCACATTTTGTCGACACTAGGAAGAGGAAATCTTCCTCTCGGAGCTCGGGGCCAAATTTCGATGCTGTGGCAGCTTTGTTGGGCACCACTCCTCCTTCTCGTGCCAAAAAATCTAGAATCACCTCCAGGATAGTGTCTGATGCTCAGGGTCAGCAATTCCTGGAGATTGCTAAGCCTGCAGTAGATAAATCAGAGCAGGACTTACAGGCATCTGACCTTGAACTCTCAAGGATTCCTATGGGAGAGTCTACCCCTGAAGGTGAAATCCACAACCTCCAGGAAACGGTCACAAGAGTCATTGGGAGGGTAGAAAAAGGGCAACAAACTATTGAACAGTTGGAGGAACAAGCCTAGATTCTCACAGGTTTATCAAATCTCTTCTATCCAAGGACAAAGTTTTTGGACCCTTAC
>JAHRHJ020002388.1:0-12450 GCA_019776745.2 Taxus chinensis | reverse complement strand
TAAATCAAACACGCCACTTAGTATGAATACTTTCCTGTGCAGTTGTAAATCTATTCTAAGTAACTAGATAATGATCTACTTATTTAAAAAGACTCTCTATCCTACCATCAGAAGTGAGAGTGAATCATAGTTTCTCATAAATATCATCCCCACACTTCCCCAGCAATATCGAAGTGAGATAAACTAAATGAAATGATTGACTACTCTATTGATATATTTTTAACTAGAACTTTGGAAGTTTGAACCTGGACTTTTGCATAACATGGTGAATCCCGGTTGTGGTATGCTTTGCCCTCAGTGTGATCTACTCGTTCCTTCGTGCTTCATGTGAATCCAGAAAACATGTGAGTTAGCATCAATAGAAGTTGGTATCGAAATAATGGTAGCTTAGGATGCAGACTGAATATAATGCGAGTAGGAGAGGGATAGTGCAAGAGAACAGATCTTGGCTTATGTAATTCCTAGCGGGATTTATTGCGAGTCATGCAACACAAAACATCCAGAACCTGAAACTATTCTTGTTTGACGAACAAAACCTAAAACTTTAATGGCTTCCTACTGAAATTTAAACTATCTCTATTTCAGTGGATTGCGTGAAGTACAGTGACAGCACTTTGCACAAGATGGATTATGTGGCTTTCTAATAGCAAGACAACACTAACTATGCATGCAATGAACTAAACTAAGAATTCTAAGAAAAATAAAAGACTAAACTACTGAAATGAGAAATTGAGAGGTAAATTTGAAGGGCCATTTGCTTGAGCACAAGCCAACTATTTATAGAATCCCATTTACCCAAAGGTGAAAACCAAATTGATCTCTTAAACCATAAACAATGCCAAAACACTATTCCAGGGAACCAAAATCATTAATGCAAGCAAAGGCAGTGAAAAAAAGCTGGTAAACGTTGAATTTTTACGTGAGTCGCATTAAAGGAGCATTCTGGAAAACGCGTGAAGGACCGCCACCCTGAGCGGGGCGGCGGTTACAGGACCGCCGCCCAGGCAGGGTAGCAGTTTCGTAACTGAAGAACAAAACGCAAAGGAAAAGAGGGGAAAATAGAACAACAAAGCACATAGGGGCTAAGTGGGGCATGCGGGATGTTAACACACACTTGGGGAGATTTTTCGGATCCCAAACACCTTGCGAGGAGACCTGTATCATCATTGGGGCGCGTGTTACTTTGTTTCGGCAGTGCAGTACCTTACAATTTTGGGTACGTACAGTAACATCTACCATCTATCATCTCATCAAAAAGAGTGTCACCAAGGGTTTGATTCTCTTGAAGAATATATTCAAACACCAATTTCAGAGGTGATTTCTAGTGCTCAAGGAGAACTTTGCCATGACACAATTTTTAATTACATTTTGAAGTTTAGCTATGTTATATCTATAGTTACTCTGAATCATCATTTTGAATGTCGGTTAACTATGTGTATTTGTTAATGTAAACATACACACACACAGTAAATGTCACTTGACACACACACACACAAGGACATCACACCTTTCACCGTAAGTATTATGGTATTTATTTCTAATTAACTTACAAAATAATAGATTAGCAGATTTTATTATTCTTAGTTTGGAACTTGATTTGACCACGATCAACGTATGAGGATCCAATCAATTAAATGATAACTTTCTTAAAGAAGGTAATTGGACAGACGATATTTGGCTAAACATAAGGTAGTATTGGAGTTTTACTCGGAGGGAAGGAAGTCATCTTGGAACTAGAATTGACATCCTTGAGACATACAATTGAAATAATTTGGTAAGACATGGTTAATAACTGACTATTCCATCAAGAGAAAAACACCATTCAGATAAATGACTTCATATATATTATTCTTATGTGAGGATGCATATTACATTTAAGTAACATCAATACCTTCATTACATACATCTCCTGATAATGTTGCTCTCACCTCAAGGTGACTTTTATGATAGGTGCTACAAAAATCATATATAATACATCTTTATTAATATATACTAACTCACATAAATGGTTATCATAACTCACATACCATGATGTATCTCTAACCATGATATTGTTACTATTATCAATCATGGGTTGGCATTGGTGATGGCTCTTCACATAGGAATACACATATTTATAGGTAAGTAGGTAGTCCATTTGATCATAATATTGAGCACTCCTAGTCATATTCCCCTCGGTAATATGAAGGTTTCCCCCCTCAAAGTGGATGAAACTATTCTCCTTGCATGATTAACCATCATGTCTCTCTGTAAGCTTATGTTCATTGGTATTGACTCTTCCTACATGTTGAATTAGTTAGTGTATCCATGTAATTATGGGAACACGGGTTCAACCAAATTATTTAACAAATATGAACTTCATGCTAAACCCTAATCCTTAGGATTCATCAACCATACAAAAAACCAATGAAGTGGGGAACTCTCACCTGAACAATGATTTAATTGAAGATCATCAGTCCAACTAATTGCATAGATATTGGGAATATCACATCTACCATATAATTTCATCAAGAACATCTTATGATTATGTTCTGCATGAGTCTGGAAAACTCCACATCATCATTACATTTGGAAAAAATAAGGAACTCGCACATGAACATGTTATAGCATCTTCTGAGAATAAGCTAGATTGGGGTGCCTACCATCACAGTCAGGAGTTCCTGAAAATTGTAAAACTATTGGTGGGTGCCCACTGACTATTCGAATGAAACTCAATCGTTGAGTGGCTCATGAGATTCGTTGTGTGAAATACAACCTCATGTGCCTCCAATCCTCCCTGAATGTCAATATATGTATAAAAAAATACTCATCTGTCACTAGGATGACTGATAGAGTCTTTATCACTTGAATGGAGAATATACTGCATCTCAGACTCCATGTGTTTGTGTATGTGTCTCTGTGTCAATAATGAGGGAATTTGTCTTTCATGAATCTTGCCATCAAGGAGATCATGTTCTCTTTTACTACAAAGCATACTTACCATAGAAAACATGTTGCTTACAATAGTGGTACATGTAAGTACTTGTGTGGAATCTGAAAATGGAAATTCCTCTCCTATGCTGTGGATATGCTAGTAACACATGGAGTCCATTATCCCTTGAATGATAGCTAGATGGATGTTTTGACTACACATTTACACTTTCCTTTGAATGCAATATTAGGTGATACTAGTATTTTCTTCATGCTATAAGAGAAAAAATTATGATTCTCTAATGCATAGTATATTTTTATGACTCCCTTGTTTGAAGATCATAATTAACCAGTAACTGTGTGCATGTTATTCAATAACACAACTTTTGTATTATCATTACTCAACGATCTAGATTTTTAGGCCCAATGAATTGATTCAAGCAATGGAATGACAAATTAGGTTAATGTGCCTAGAGGGGACGAGTGTTTTTACGTGTTGGTGTCTATTTTTAGAAAAGCTGACGTATAATAATTTCTATTTCAGGGCCACTAGGGTATGTATGTCCAACTTGGAGATAAGAAAGAAAACAAAGTTTGTTCAATTTCAATGGTCACATGATTACTTGATGTCTTGGATAGGAATCATATTGTAATGTCAAGTCTGTGATTAGGTTACCTATAAATGTACCCAAAGTGAACTGATTTAGTGTCTAAAAATTGAGTCAAGGGAAGACAAGTTAGGGTGACATGTAAATATTAACTTCATCCATCAATTGAGGGATCACAACCTACATGTAATAACCTACTTTATTTAATATAGTACATCATCTCATTTAATTAAATTAATATGTTGTCCAATTGAATAGTGTATCGATAATCATGTTAAAAAATAAAAGAGGGAAATATTAATTTAACACTAAATTTTCCTAGCAATTGAACTATGTACTTAAACTGTTGTGTAAGGGTCAGTATAGAAGGCATCACAACAATAAAATATAAATATCAATACATTCCCTTAGTCATGAATGACTATTACTTAGCTATGATATTATGATTAAAATGCATAAATGGATTTAAAATCCTGTATCTAATGTTAGAATTTCTCCATTTTTCATTTTGAACCCTTTGACTGCAAATCGCACTCCTGTGCAAATTATATGTGACATGAAGATGATAATCTGGAGCACAAATTATTCATTACCATGATAATAATTTTAATACCCAAAACACAAAAGAACTGAAATTAAAAATAGCTATTCACATGGAAAATATTCATTAACCACTCCTTACCTACAATAATATCTCCAAAATATGTTGCCTTGCAAACTGTAACCCCTTTCGCTTCCTTGTGATTGAGAAAAATGGGACGTGGTTATCAGAAAAAGGAGTTTTCCTTTGTTTTCACCAACCATTTCTCTTGACCATCATCCTCTCCTCCCTCAAACCCTTCTTCAATGACCTTGTTCCTTTCATGTCATTTAATTTCCCAATATTTTGTCTTCGACGTATCCCCTTTGGCGTTCACATTGTACAATTCACATATGATTGCTAATACTATAAAGTTTTGCCATGATAAATACAATATGTTTAATAATAGTGAAAAATGGATGTGTTGGTTGATGTGATGGATCTAAGATATAATAAAAATTAAATTTTTAGGTGATGTGATTGATTTTCCATATAATAAAGATGTTATATGATGTAATGAGTATAATATAATAATAATAACAATATAAAAGACATATTATGAAGTTTAGATATGATATAATTATTATCATTGTTGATAATATAGTATAAAGTTTTGGTATTAGAAATTGAATATTTGAGAATAAGACTCTAAAAAATATTATACTCATTTTTTAATGTTGAACTTTTGAATTGTTTAAACATACAAAAATTAAATTTATTACAAGCATAATAATGCAAAATAGAACAATCTAATTGGTGAGAGGATAGTTAGTATGGTATTTTTTACTCGTTTTTTTCGTAAGTGGCTAATTATTAACAATTTTTCTAAATTTTAAATATGTCAATTCATAATTTTGGAAAATTATTTGTCACATTGTTATATGAAATATAGAAATTATTTTTAAGTTGGTCAAAATATTTACTAAAAAAACATATAATTTGGCTATCATACACATGCTTATTAGTTTTTAGTATAAAGTATGACGTGGGGAATGTGAATTTATTAAAATGTGAAGCATGTTTATATAAAAAGTTTTTTTTTCAAGTATAAATTATTGTTTTACACCCTTTTATTAAATTAAGAATCTTTATTTAGTGAGTTAAGTACACTAAGGATGTAAAGGGTAGATGTAGGGGGTTATTATGATTAATTAACTTCCAACATTAATCATACAATATCATAATAACACATTCATTCTTACACTATTACGCTATAAGATTTAAACCACAATAGGATGAGTGACTTAGCCGATTACATATGGATATTTGAAGTTCTAGGTGTGCAAACTACTAATAATGAGGGATCTAGACCTGATGATGTTTCGTTCCTGAAACCATGACTAGAAATTGACCCGAGACGGGACTGTAAAACAATGTCAGGATCATTTGTATAGTCTCAACCTTATTGTATGGTTTTGAACTTGCTCAGAATCTGTCTCCATAAATTTCTGGGAATTTCTCCTACTTGGAAATGTACATCATTTTAAAACCCTACTTGTTGCTCATGTTCTAAAACTATTTGAACATCCTGAATGAGGTATCAAACCATAGCCATGGGTAAGAGACCTTGTAAATCAAATAGTAATTGGGTTGTGAGCACCCCCATGCACCACCGATGTTGGCACTACTCTGAAGAGGCCTTAAACTGTACGTTGTTCTCCACATAGCATGTGATATCTAAATGACTGCAACTATTATTTGGCAATTTGAACTTATTTGATGATGTTTGAATAGAGTTTGAATCTTGCTAAAATACTTGGAGAAGGGATATTTGAGTGTTTGTAAATGAAATAACTTAATTTCTTGACCTGGTAGGACGATTCAAACTTGTAGTGATTGCTACCCTGATGAATGTGTACAAGCTTTTATGAGATTGAGGGAGCCTTGGGTGCCTTTTGTAAGTGTAAGAAGTGAGTGTATCAATGTAGTGTCATGTATTTTCTGATTATATAAAACCTAAATTAAATCTAATTTACAGATAACAATTGTAAAAAATAATGTATAAATGCTAAAATACAGTAATGAAATAAGCATATAAATGTGAAAACCCTAAGAAGTAGAAGGAGATAACAAGAATTAGTTGGTTTTTGAGTAAATAGGAAGTGATCTAGGCGAGTAAAAGTGTTGAACTGGTTGTAAATAGTATCATCATTACTCACTATGAATTCTAGAATTTGGGAACAAATTCAGACAGGGGCACCCAATGTAGGGCAGAGGCACTTGGGAGTTGGTGACTAGATCTAGGGACTGGTGACGGTGAAAATACTTAGGAACTATTTTTTTTGTGTCACAAGGTCTTCGCTCCTATCTGTCATTTTATATTCATTTCTTGATCACCAGATGTACCTGTAACTTGTAAGAAAGAATTTCACCTGCACAGGCCACAAACCACATCAAACCTAAAAAGGAAAATGTAGAATGGGGAGTTCGACTGACCCCAATAGTCACTCAAGGAGTGAACTTACAACTGATTACTGTACTACATCTTAGACTCCATGTAGTTCTTGTGTGTGTGTAGAAATGATGCCCTAAGATGTCCTTATGCAAATTACACAAATGATAGCGGGTTGTAGAAAGAATGTAACAATGTAACAATATGTGTGGATGGAA
Source organism: Taxus chinensis (assembly GCA_019776745.2). Lineage (NCBI taxonomy): Eukaryota > Viridiplantae > Streptophyta > Pinopsida > Cupressales > Taxaceae > Taxus > Taxus chinensis. The sequence goes on along the minus strand of JAHRHJ020002388.1, from coordinate 5,742 downwards.
TAGAATAAACATCCCCTTCCTATGTTGTGTATGCAGCCCTTGTCCCTTGAATGGATGCTATATGGATACCTTTAAAGTGTTGTAGTTCCTTTGGAATATAAGCTTGGTGATGATAGTAATACTTAGGGCTTGGTCCTTATTTTTAAGAAGTAACTAAGTATATATATGATGCCTTTGTTTGAATTTCATAGTTGACAATTAAGAGACTGACCCATAAGTGAAAAAGATGTCCAAAAGATAAAAAATACCCAAAAAGAGCGAGTAAAGGTAAGAAATGGCTAGGAGTGCCTAGTATGAACAGGAGTTCCTAGGAGCTAATGTACTGATTAGGAACTAGTGTTCGAGGCCATACAAGATAAATTAGTCAAGTTTTGTTAGGGATGTAGGGCGTGTAAGACTAAAGAGAAAACAAGAAATCAAGAATAGAGGCCAAAGTTAGTTATTAACCACTATGTTAGGTTGTCGAGCTGAATTGCTACATAGATAGCCTATTTTACACCTTACTGGTTTACACAGTAACCGTCGTCGATCAGGAAACCATCATTGATCAAGGTAACCGTCGCCGGTTACCTATGCATAAACTTTTATATTTAAATCATGGGAATTTAATCTAGTTTTTGTTTTAAAGCTAATTTAAAGGATGTAATTGCATGACTATTGTGCCCTAAGTTTGTATATGCCTATATAAGCATGAAAGTTAGGGTTAGAAAGAGAATTAAGAAAAGGATTGAATTAGATCCTTGATTATCCTAGATTGAGAGGATGAAGAAGAAGAGAAATAAAGAAAAAGTTACATGAAGACATAACTTCCATGGAGAGGATATGGACAAAAGGAAATAACTGGTACATCTCAATGATGAGAAGAGGGTAACATATTCTACTATATTTCCTTTGTATAGTTATTGTCTCATTGTAATGGCTTGCATAGTATGCAAAACACATAGAGTTTATTCTTGTAGACCCACATGTTGGTGAGATCTTGTATTATAGATCTATCTAGATCTAGTCTTGTATTGTAGATCCATGAGATCATGTTGTATTGTTGATCCATGTAGATCTAGATATTGTAGAGGAGGTTGCCTTTATGTTTGCATAAGTTATGCAGTGATAGAGAGACATACATAATTTTTGGTGCACATATGGTAGACCCATGTGAGAGGTCTTGTTTACAGATCCATAGAGAACTTGGTAGTAGTTCAAAGATGCAGTAGTTCCTAGTTATGTGAGATATGCTGGTGGTGTTTGGAGGCACAGTTGTAGTGCACTCATGGAGATCTATTTAGAGATATAGAGGAGAGGAGATACTCTTGGAGAGATGCATTGTACTATTGTATTGAAGAGTTGGTTTATACTCTTGTTATATTATATAAATGAGATCTCTATCTTTGGTGGACGTAGCCCACATTGGGTGAACCACTATACATGTTATGTTATGTGTGTGTACTTTATCTTGATTTGGATTATTCTAGCTTATAATTCCACTGCTGTAGATTATGGGGAATTATTTAGATCTTGTGAGCATGATTGAGTTTAATATTAAATCATAGTACTATTCTACAGTCCCAAATTCCCAACAATTGGTATCAGAGCTTGGTTAGCTTGGTTATTTCATAACAAGGTTTTGATTTTGTATATTGTTAGTGGTTTATTGAAAGGTGTTTGAGAGCAGGGTTTGTTTTTTCTGATGTGAATATCACATGAAGAGATTCAATCTCAAGTGGGAGCTGGAAGAGTAAGGTTACTGGAAATTACAATGACCAAAATTGGTTAAGTGGCAACTGGCATCAACAAGGTGATTGTGGTCGGTTGTAGGGTTACCATGATTGGTTACTGTGCAGCCTAGTTTTAAACAGAAAATCATAGATCTAAAGATTTAAGAAGATGCATGGAATGTATCTTGTTTGTTGAGGTGTCCCTAGTTCTTGGAGGCACATGCATGTTGGTCAGATTACATATCTGGGTTATAGAGGTATGGTTTTATCTTGGTATTGCAGTTCTTGTATGTTTTTGGTTGCACATGCATGTTTGAGATTACAGATCTGAGTATGAGATAAAGGAGCAGTTATGCATCCTTTGGTGTAGTTAGATGCATGGGATTCATTAGAGAAGTTAAATATAGTAGCACAGAATAAAGACGAGGTTTCCATCAGAGAAGCATGTTCTTCAGTTGAAGATGTGGTTGAGTATCTTGGTGCTGGTAAGGTGATGTATTTTCATCTTGATGTAGTTTTATTGCATGTATTATTGTTGTTAAGTTTTGGTGCAAGATTTGGGTGCTTCTTGAAATGATTGGCTCAACACAACTATCAAATTTGGTCGAAGTGGGCACCTGGTTTGGTGACCTATGCCAATTTTTGGTGTTTTGTTAGTTCCAGAAGCACTGACGTCGATTAGGGAACTGACATCGGTCACAGAGGGTGACCGGTACTGGTCAGGGAACCATGGTCGGTCTCTATGACAATGAGTTTACACAGGATTTCTTACAATAGAAGAGGGCATGGATGATTCAGTGTCCTGTTTTGGAGGATCAAGTTTCTGGCACAATGTGTATAGGCAGAAATAATGTAGATCACTTAAATGTTTGGATCAGAAAGAGGATGAAGTTTTCTCGGTTAGTCCAGTGAGACTTTGAGTCAGGTATCTCTATATGATTCACATTTTATTTCTTTTATTTGGAGCAACTGATATTATGATTGGATAGTGTGGATAGATTTACACCATGTTTTTGGTGTTGTTTGACTTTTATTCCCTGATTGTGTGGAATATTGAGGACAAGGGTTTCTAGTCGAAGGATGAGATCCTCAATGAAAAGTCATGGTTAGACATAATTGCTAGTAATGAGAGATGTTGAGTACACACAGATGGAAAGAAGGTGATTCACCTACTTCACAAGAAGTCCAAACTTTTGTGATGTAGAAGTATTCTTGGTTAAGAATTGAATCAAGTTTATATTTCTTTCATTTGTTTTATTTCTCATTGACATATATAGCTTTTGATCTTGGTTATTAGAAGTTGTGTAGGGGAGTTCAGGTTAAGTGGGAGAAAGTCATGGTTGATGGCATTGCAGGTTGGACACAATTGCACGTGCAGAGTGAGAGGAGGGTGTTACTATTCAGAGTGACATAAGGCACAAGTTGTTTTGGAGGGCATTCACAGGCTTGCAGGTATTTTGAGTTTATAGCATGGTGATGTCACTTCTTGTTTTATTTTTTAGTGCCTGGATATCCCTATGGGATTACAGTTAATGGTTATATTTAGCTGTGTGAAGATGATAGAGTAATTTTTCAAAGTTTTAAGGGTTAAAGAAGGAAGCTTGACTATTACAGAGACCGATGTCAGTTAGAAGATAACCATGGTCGGTCATCTGGTAACTGTGGTCGGTTGGGAAACCGTGGTTGGTTTGGTTAAATGTTTGACAAAAGTATTTATTTATCATTTTTAAATGGTGCCCTTGTTTTGCTTTCATCTTGGATGGTTTGTGCAGCATGTTGATGACATGTTTGATGGTATTTGCACTATTTATTAGTAGCATGGTTGTTGTTATTGACATTGATGAGTACATGATTCATATATGGCATTGGAGTTAGTTGGTGAGAGACTTGGCTCTTTTGGAGAGCCTGATGATATGGGTGGATGTATACAGGTGAGTTTATACATGTGGATAGATTCTTTTTTGTGAGTATATGATGATGTAAATATTTGATTTGCACATGGATGCCTATGAGCACGGTTTAGATGCCTTGAGCATGAGTAGGGGATTTTTGTATTTCCTCTTATTACTATGTTACTCCTTGATAGGTATGTTATCTACAGATGAATGTCTTGGACATGCTAGTTGTTTATGCAGGGTTGGATTTGCAAATTGCAGTGTTTGGATTTATTTGAGTTATGCAAGTGTTTTTGGATTGATCACCCACTGTTGTATGTAGAACTCATTCATGGTTGTTTTTACCCGAGATCTTGTTTTGCTTTCACATATTCCAATTTGACTTGTCTTTGGACAATTGCATTAGTGGTTGCATGGAGACATGGATAAATGGATGGAGAAAATGGTTGGTTTTACAGGTATGGCTATGGTTGTAGTTGAAACTCAATACTTCCGTTTGAGTGGGAGCTATTGTAGGTGTGTTAGTCATGATGGATTGGTTTCATGAGAGGCTTGGTGTTATGATTCAGTAGGAGCTTAATGTATGGATAAGTCGATTATCACAGATCAGTAGTAGCTTCGTGTAGGTCTATGGTAAGTCATGAGTTTGTTATCTTCATTTTAGAATATGTATTGATCTTCCTGGTTTATTTTTTGAGAGAATTGTTGAAGGAAAGAATATATGGTCTTCATGGTATGTTGAGGATGGTGATGTACAAGCACAAAGGTTCACCAATTTATCTCCAAGTGGGAGATTTTTAGGTTGTGGAGCTAAATTTCTTCACAGATAGCCTATTTTACACCTTGTTAGTTTTCACAGTAATTGTCGCTGGTTAGGGTAACCGTCGTCGGTTACCTGTACATGAAATTTTATATTTAAATCACGGGAATTTAATCTAGATTTTGTTTGAAAGTTGATTTAAAGGATGTAATTGCATGGCTATTGTGCCCTAAGTTTGTAAATGCCTATATAAGTAAGAATAAGAGAAAGAAAGAACATGTTACATGAAGATAAAGCTTCCATGGAGAGGATCTGGATAGAAGGAAATAACAGGTACATCTCAATGATGAGAAGAGGGTAGCATCTTCTACTGTATTTCCTTTGTATAATTATTGTCTCATTGTAATGGCTTGCATAGTATGCAAAGCACATAGAGTTTCTTCTTGTAGATCCACATGTTGGTGATATATTGTATTATAGATCTAGTCTTGTATTGTAGATCCATGAGATCATATTGTATTGTTGATCAATGTAGATCTAGATATTATAGAGGAGGTTGTCTTCATGTTTTCACATGTTATGCAGTGATAGAAAGACAAACTTACTTCTTGGTTCACAATTATAGTTGCACATATTGTAGACCCATGTGAGAGGTCTTGTCTATAGATCCAAAGAGAACTTGGTAGCAATTCAGAGATGCAGTAGTTCCTGGTTATGTGAGATTTGTTGGTGGTGTTTGGAGGCACGGTTGTAGTGCACTCATGGAGATCTGTTTAGAGATTGGAGGAGAGGAGATACTCTTAGAGAGATGCATTGTACTCTTGTATTGAAGAGTTGGTTTGTACTCTTATTATATTATATATATGAGGTCTCTATCTTTGGTGGACGTATCCCACATTGGGTGAACCACGGTACATGCTATGTTATGTGTGTGTACTTTGTCTTGATTTGGATTATTCTAGTTTATACTTCCACTGCTGTAGATTTTGGGGAATTGTTTAGATCTCGTGTGCATGATTGAGTTTGTTATTAAATCATAGCACTATTCCGCAGTCCCAAATTCCCAACACATTATTTTTCTTACTTAGGAATCAGATATATATTAGTATGCTTTTGGACCTAGAAACGTACCCAAGTGCATGATTTTGTCTCTTCATTTTCCCCCACTTTATGTTATTGAGTGAATACTTGATAACATAAATTACATAGAAAATGCATACCTTATGCTCCTATAGAGAGTGTGGTGAATAGCATGCCGAGTGGACAAGTGAAGCATGGAGACTAGGAAAGGGAAGTGGAACTTAGGGGTGAAGCGTGTGTTGTAGCTGTTGTTGTAGCATTGTGACTTGCTACCGTCTTGTAAGGAGGACCTACA
>JAHRHJ020002387.1:0-12463 GCA_019776745.2 Taxus chinensis | reverse complement strand
AAATGCGATTGTAGATAGTTATCTAGGCAGCGCTAGCTGCTTACGCATGAAACGTTTGAGGTGGAGAGAATGACTGTTTCACCAAACTCTTCACCTTTAGCGTGCATAAGAGGTTATGCACCCATTCTGTTGTCCTTCTGACGCGGTTGGCCCAACCATTTGGGCCGGGAATTTCCTTCCTTCACGGTCTTCCTTGTCGATACGGTGTAACCTCAGAATAGGTCACTTCGTATATTGTCATGTTTAATAGACTTTCTGTGTTTATTACTGCCGGCACATTCGGTCGGCCTAGACTCTATGTCGTTGTTAGGCATTCTAACTAGCTTCATCCAGGAGTTCTAATTGAGAAAGACGTGCTTCTCTATAAGCGTCTTCATCCAGCATCCCTTGTAGCGAAATGCGGAGACGGGTAGTTCGACCTCAAGTGGGAGAACTGCTCTGCCCCAAATACAGCGAGAAAGATTGCTCCCGTTTCTTTGGGTGTTTTTATTGAGGGTTCGGTGGGGCCCACAAGGGCTGGTGGAGATAACTTTAAATGCCAATCACGCTTGTTCTCTTTCACTGTTTTAAGGGAGAATGGCTTTCAGTGTTTTGTTTGTTGCTTCAGCTGCCCCATTAGCTTGGGGATAGCACAAGGAAGCCGATATGCTGGCTGATTTTAAATTTTGGTGCATAGTCACGAACTTCTTCATTCTTGAAAGAAGTTCCATTATCTGAGATAAGATTGTGGGAACAGGTACCGCAAATGATTGGTTCAAAATGAACTTAGCGATTACAGAACCAAGTACAGTAGTAAGAGGCATGGCCTCTAGCCCATTTAGTGAAATACAGTGGCCGTGATATAAAAATTGTGGGCTGTCTGTTGACGGAGGGAGAGAAATTCCCTATAAGTCTAGCCCCACGTAGAAAAGGGGCCACAGGAGTAGCGACGGTTTGCAAAGCTGGTGCCGGAATGTGGATCTCATGAGAGGAACTCCGACATTTATGGACACCTGCGTCAAACTCTTCGCGTCATGTTCTAGAGTGGGCCAAGGAAAATGCCCATTCGATGTATTTCGAGCAGTGGCATGGCCACGAAGTGGCCTCCACATATACCGCTATGGGATTCAATGGAGAATCTGTCTGGAATCTTATGTGTCAACACACCTTAGAGAATTCCACGAATGCTTCCGATATAGCACTTGCTCTATAATGACATATTTAGCTACGAAATGCGTAATGGCATTATGTGTTGAGGTTGTGAGCTCTTATGGGTACTATGGTCCATGAATAACTAATGATATCAGCGTACCAAGGGGCACCTCAGATATAGCAGGGCGGGTTTCGACGTAGAGTACACGCATTCGTCTGGAAATTCTAAGTCTACTAAGTCGCCTCCGTCTAGCGGGTTATCAACTAACCAATCTGCGATGATTTGCCCTTTAACTGACTTTTGGTTTACAAAAGTTAATTCAAACTCTCCCATTAATGTTATAAAGCGTCCTACCTTTTTAGACAGGGACCCTTGTGTGAGGAAGGGTTCGTAAGGTGGTCAGTTTTTACCATGACCCCTTGTCTCTTGATTTAGCATGTAGTGTCTTAGGCGTTTAGTAGCAAAGACTATGGTAAGACATTCTCGCTCTGCTTGTGTATAGCGTTGTTTTCATAGTCGAGCAATGTTCGGATAATGAAATAAATCGCACGCTCTCTCTTGTCATCGTCTTCTTGGGCCAACATACAGGCCAGCGAGACATCGGTAGCCCATGAGTATAGAATTAATGGGCGATCTAACTTAGGTGGCATTAGCGTAGGCGGGTGATAGCAGGAAACGCTTGACTACATCAAAAGCTTCATTGCAATCTTCAGTCCAATCAATGTTATAGTCCTTCTTGAGTAATTTGTTGAATGGATGGACGGCAAAGATTAGATCTGGGGATAAAACCTCCGGATTGCACCCAGCTTTCCAAGAAATGATCTTATTCCTGATTCACTCGAGGGCGGGACCATTTCAAGGATAGCCCGAATTTTGGTTAGATCAACATCGATCCCTCGTGACGATATGATGTATCCTAGGAGCTTTCCTCCTGTTACACCAAAAACGCATTTCTCTGGATTTAGCGTGACTCCGTATTCTATTAGACGTGAAAGAATGATGCAGAGTACTTCAGGGTGGTCACAGCGCTTTTTGGCCTTAGCCAATAAGTCATCCATGTAAGATTCCATGATTTTTATGAATTAGATCGTGAAATATGTATGTCATGGCCCGCTGATACGTAGCGACCGATGTTCTTGAGACCGAATGGCATAACAGCGTAGCAATAGGTTCCCCAAGGAGTTATAAAGGTGGTTTTAGCTTGATCTTGCTCAGATATTCTGATTTGATTGTATCCCGAGAATCCATCCATGAGATACAAGAGCTCAAACCCAGCTGTTGCATCAACAATGACATTGATAGATGGCAATGGGAAGTCATCCTTAGGACATGCTTTGTTAATGTCCCAGAAATCTATGCAGATGCATATCTTTCCATTCTTCTTGAGAATGGGAACGATGTTTGATACCCATTGGGAGTAGTCAACTGGCTTGATGAATCCTACCTGAAGGAGTTTTATTACCTCCTCTTTTACCATAAGGGCTACCTTGGGCTTCATGGGTCTTGATTTCTGTTTAATTGGCTTTGCATCTGATCTAGTGACGAGGTTGTGCACCGCAATGGTGGGGTGCGACTCCTGTCATCTCTTTGTAATTAAATGTAAATGCCTTCTGATGTTCTTTGAGAACTTGAGTATGTATTTCCACTTCTTCTGGGGTTAACGAAGATCCTAGTTTCAAGATTCTTGGCTCATCTTCCGTTCCTGATATTGACATTGATTGTTTCTTCAATTAAAGAGGCGTTACCCTCTTCGAACTCAGGCGGTGCTGGGGGGTAAATCCAAATCATCCCTATTTTCCACCGTGTATATATTAGGTTCTTTTTATGAGGGGAAGATCCATTACAGGATTTCCGAAGTAGGAAGATGAATGCGGGGATTAGAGATAAATCTAGCGTGTGATAGGAGAGATGTAGTGCTGCATAGGCATTTAAGTAATCCAAAGTAGCCGCATCATTTCCAACATGGTCTAGGATGGTAGATTCACTTCCGCTTGAAAGAGGATTTATCATTGTTCTTATCAATGGTTCGTTTCAAATGGATATTGTGAAATGATTATTTTCTAGCTCATTTCTTGGAGTGAAGCGTGGATGCCGAAGTTGCTATTGAATCGGTGAGAAGATTTTTCTCTCGTGGAATTGCTTCAATGGATATAAAGTTGAACGCCTTGCTTAAATCTAATACAACGTTTTTGTAAAGTTGCAAGTGTTCGGCTTTAGTTTCATATACCTCTGAAACTTGATTTGCCACTAATTGCGAGTCTCCTAAAACTCTGATATTATCAATACCAATTCTTTTGGCTAAGGTAAGGCCAAGGAGGAGGGCTTCGTACTCAGTGCCGTTGTTTGTGCATTCAAAGTTCAACTTAAAAGAGAATGGGAGGACCTTTTCCTCGGGCGAGGTAAGAATTATACCTGCCCCTGCTCCATAGCGGCATTTAGCTCCATCGAAATGGAGAGTCCAATACTTAGCTGGGAGTATGGATGTAGGTGTATTTGCTGTGTTTGCACACTCTACTTCTACCATATAGAGATCTTCTGCTGGCAAGGAACCAACACCTAGGGAAAATCCTATGCCTACTGAATCGAATGGTAAGAACATTGGTGAATCTTGTTCTATCAACTCAACGATCTTTGCAGTAGTCCCTAATGATACTATTTCTTTAGTTTTACCTTTAGGGGTTGGAATTGTTTGGGCTATGTTGGTAGTTTCAAGATCCGTCGTAGGTATCAACTTTTCCTCTGGCTTTGGGTCAGAGGGTTTGTTAAGTTGGTTTGTTGGAAGTTCGAATTCTGAGTGTACACCTGGTCTCTTCTTTAAATCAGCTAGGTGTACGTCAAACGGCTTTGGATCACCTTTGGCTACAAATACCTTTCCCAGATGCAGGAATCTTACTTCTTGAAATAGAGTGGAAGGGATTGGCCTTCATGCGGTGTATCCATGGTCGGCCGAGGATCATATTATAATTGGTTTCCCGATCTATAATATAAAACTCAGTCAGGATTGTTTTAGGTCCCAAGGTGACCGGTAGTATTATGGTTCCTATCGATGTGGCTTTAAGGCTATCGTAGCCCCTCAAGGTATTTCGTGTAGTAGAACAGTTCGTTTCTCCATATCCCAATTTTTGGAGAAAAGAGAAAGGGACTATGTTAACCGCAGCTCCATCGTCAACCATTGCCCGTTTTACATAATTATTATAAACCTGTACTTGCAAGTGTAGGGCTGGATCACCTCGGCGTGCGATCTCGGCATCCGTAGGCATTTTACTTATCTCGAATATGAATTCGACATCCCTATCCGCCTGTCCCAGAGGATAAACATCAAAGTCTATATGATTTACTTGTGCTTCTGGTGGTGGAGTAATACTAATTAAATGACCCAAACCTAACGCTTCTAAAAGAGCAGCCCTGTGAGCAGGGGAATTCTTTAGTAAATCAAGAAATGAAATATGCGAGAAGGTTTTTGTTAGATCATTAATTAGATCGTAAGCACCCATAGGTTTTGCTACGGTTTGCTGGATGTTATCTGTTTCTGGTAGATGGCTTGGACTTGGTTGAGAGAAATACTCTCGTGTCCTCGTAATTGCTTCAACGGGTAATTCGGAGTCTAACTCTACTAATCCAACTACCTTAGGTCGCGGCTGACTTCCTAGTTGTGGCGCGACTAACGGATTTAGCGAAGTTGAGGCCTCGTGATCGTTGTTTCCTGTCATTGCACCTTTGTTTGTTCCAGTTGGTTTCAACCCATTGTTATCATGATTTGGGAGTGGATCATTAAAGATCTTGAGAGGGGGCATTCTGAGGGGAAACTGCCCCTGCGAAGGTACTTGCCGTTGGTGACGTAGGATCTGCTAGGAACATATCCATAAAAAATTGTTTTTGCTCATTTGGCAAGCGTTGCATGAATTTTTTGTAGTCACGGCACGTTCTAGTGTCATGACCCCGAATTTTATGGAAACCACAATAAGAATTGGGATTATAATTCCCGTTTTGTTGGTTTGGTGTGTATTGTGGCCTAAAATTCTGATCAAACTGTTGCCTATTAGGACCAAAGTTTTGGAATTGTTGTTTTTGGTTTTGACTTTGGTTTTGGTAACCAAATGAGTTTTGGCTTGGCCCTTGCATGGGATTTCGCCGTTGTTGTTGTGGATTATTAAAATCCACCGTATTGACCGTCGGGGTAAAGTTGTTGTTTCTTTGGTTGTTTATTTGTGACGGAGTATTAACGACATTTACCCTTTTGGGCTGGTCAGTTACCCCATCTGTTGTTACCCCACGATTTTTGTTAAGGATTTTGGGTCCTTGATTGACGCTTGTGGTGGTTGTAGTATTTTGAGTAGAGGTGATTAACCTCCCGTTTTCTCCATACGTCTTACGGCCACTATCTATTGCTGCTTGATCAATTCGCAGAGTGCTCTCAAGTACTTCATCATAAGTCCTTAGTGGGAACTTCTGGACTTCTTCCTTCACTTCTTTGCTAAGAGAATGAAGGAATAAATCGCATAGCTCCATCTGATCCATGTTTGGAGCGCTTGCCGAGGAATAAAGGACTGTGCGCCACCTTTGGATGAAATGGGCGACACGACTCGTTATGTTCTTGCTTGATGTGCAAGAACTCCCTGATTCCTGTCCTTAATAGTTTGTTCATGTCGAAGGCTTTGATGAACTCTGACACGAGTTGTTTGAATGAATGTATGGAAGCTTCAGGTATTCTATAATACCAATCGAGAGCGATGCCTTCCAGCGTTTTGGGGAATATTTTAGCAACGACCCCATCCCATGGGAGTAATTCTCGAATGGCTGTAGCGTAAGCTTTGATATGCGCATTCGGATCTCCTTCTCCTTTGTATTTGGGCAAATCGGGAAGAGGCCTTGGAAGCATAACGCTTCTTATGGTGAAATCTAAGGGCTCCTTTAAATATTCTGAATAAGTCCCTATTGCATACGTCTCAACCATTGATGGTGCCTGTTGAGGAGGCGGGTGGCGGAACGGGTTGTTGATATGGCGTAACGTACGCGTTGGCAGGGGCATAAGGCAGTCCCTGCATTTGAGTAAACATGCCGGGGGATGAGTACATATCCCCTTGTGGTGATTTGGAATACATGTTTAAGTATGAAGGGGTACTATCCAGGAATGGATTGCTCTGTACCGGACCAGGAGGAACTGTGCTAGCGATAGTGGGGTCTAGTTGGCACTTGTTGTGAATACTGAGGAGTCATACCTAACGTGCCTACTCCTGTGAGGAGATCTACTTGGCTAGGATGGTGCGGAGGATTGGAACTCCCTGTTTGTATGAATTTCGAATTTTGATTTGCTTGGGCAAGTTCTAATCCTCTAACCTTTTCTATTAGCGTTGAAATGACTTCGTTTGGTGAAGTCACGCTATCGTGCCTTGGTGGCGTTTGTTGTATATCCTGGTGTTGTATAGGCATGTGATAGCCTGTCATGAACTGATTGCTATCTTGCCAAGTTTCTCTGAGAGTATTTTCTATACGTGATGGCATAGAGGTATTTTCTTGAGGAGAGAACTCGGGCTGTATTTGCAAAATTCCTACAGGTGGATACATGCCTTGAGAGCGTTGTTCATTCCTAGGATAACGTATTGAGTACTCGTCATCTAGAACTGAGTATGGATCTGATTGTCTGCTAATATGTGGTCTAAGTAGCACCTGAGGAGATGAAGCAGATTCTCCAGTCAATGTCATATTGTTTGAGCCTGAAGGCTCTGTTTGTGTTTGAGCGAGTTGTTGCTCCAACCCCTCTGCTTGGAAGGACGAACTATATCTAATCCTTGGCATTTGTGTTGACAACTGATTAGTTGAATAGTTATCGCCCCACATTGAGAGTGAGGGTGATGACTCCCTATTCTGTTGGGCATAGTATGCCTCAAGACCCAGGAGGGGTCTGCCATATGCATCGAATCCCGACATATTCGGGGGGTATATGAATACCCGCATAATAATGGGAAGGAGCGAAGGTGATTTGTGAAGGGAAACGTGATATTTATGACTTCAAACGAGAAGGTATGAAGTTTTACGTCAGCTTTACTAATTTCGTTTGTTTCACGGTCGGGTTCACCAATTTTGTACGTCGGAAAAGCAACAGGTGAGCGTGAGAATCAACAAGTGACTCTTCCACGTACCCGACCTCCCGAGGTCGTGCCGAGACAGCCGGTGGGGGTAGAATATGTAGACAAACTAGTTGGGGAGTCTAATGTCTTCGACACGCACTAATGGTATTTGTGAATCTAAGGCAAAGAAGGCCCTTCTAACTTGGACTGGTGTGATAGATCGATCAGTGAGGATGACTGCTCGAAGGCTCCAATCAATATCGAGCTCTGGCGTGATTCGATCTATGGGTTGTGGGATGCGTGGAAAATGACCTGGGATGGTTTCGTGTATTTCTCCTGATAGGGTCATATGGCGAATATAGTCAACTCTATGGACGATTCTCTGGCCTAGTCCAAAATTCTCTAGCTTCGTTAGCTGTTGTGTCTAGTAGGGATAACTGTTGAATGATGATAGGTGGAATCGGAGTAGACTGAAATACTAACTTACGTAGGCCAGTGTCTATGTCTAATTCTGACTTATGGATTCGTTGGGCTGTGGGATTTGTGGATCACAACCGTAGACTCTTGGTTGTTGCGGTCCTGTTATGGTCATACGCGAGATCAAGTTCTAATCCCTAGTATCCAGTAATCGTATGCTTTCTCGGCCTCTACGTTTAGAACCAGCAATTGTGCGATTTTCTCATAATACCTTACAGGTGTTCTAGCAACTTGAATTCTTAAGCTGGTATCTATATCTATGAGGGTATCTCCAGCGTCTGGCTGTGGAACTAAAGGATCGCACCCGAATATTTGTTCTCTTTCAAAACCTTTTACAGTCATGCGGATGTTTTCTAGGATAACCTATAGTTTGGCTGATTTGACCAAAATGTGTGTGCTTGGTCGTCTTCGATGTTTAACCCTCTCAACTGTGACCTGATCTGTTGGAAGTCTGTTGTTGTTTGGAAGACTTGTATTCTAAGGTTTTGGTCAATGTCAGTTATTGCCACTATGATATTGGGCTGGGGCACAATTGGTTCGAAAATGTATTCCCTGGGCTCCCTAGGTCCCGTAATTGTCATGCAAAAGCAGTAATGAAACAAACTATAATAAAGTAAAATCTAAGTACACTTCTAGCATATATAATTATTATTTTTTTTTGTATTTTCTGGCAATTTATAAGAAAGCAGCTATTTAAAATATTTAGAATTGACAACTAAACTAATAACGTAAAACAAACAAAATAGCCGAGTGTAGCTATTTGTCTGTGCAATTTTGTATATCTATTCTAAACAACGAAATAACTAATCTATTTGCAAGATTCTCGATCCTACCTCAGAAGTGAGGAATGAATCATAGTTTCTCAGAAACTATCAATCCCCACAACCTCCCTAGCAATATCAAGAATGGAAATAACTGAAATAAAGCGATTAACTACTTTATTTGATAAGTTCTAACTAAAACTTTGAAAGATGGAACCTGGATTTCACAGAACAGTGGCGAATCCGACAGTGTGTATGTTTTTGTCCCCTCAGTATGATCTCTTCGTTCTTTGTGCTCACGTGAATCCAGAAAAGCGTGGAATGCTTGCATCAACAGGAATAGATATTTGGATCAATGGACAGCCTTCAGAATGCAGACAGAATAGAATGCGGATAGGAGAGGGATAGCGCAAGAGTACAGAGCTTGGCCTATGCAATTCCTAGCGGGGTCTACTGCGAATCATGCAACAAAAGCGTCCAGAACCTGAAACTAGTCTGTATGAAGAGCAAAACCTGCAACTTTAATGGCTGCCTAAACTATTCTACTCCAAAAACAATGATACTGTTTGCACAAGTTGGATCTGTGGCTTACCAACAGCTGAGTAATGCAACCAAGCATGTAAAGGATTTAAACTATCAAACTTAAGCAAACTAGAAGACTGAGCTACTGAAAATGGTGAGTTTGAAACAAGAATGAGGGGCCCAAATAAAGTTTGCACTTGCACAAGTTGGATATGTGGCTTACCAGCTGCAACACAATACTAACCAAAGCACTCAATGAGAAAACTAAGAATTCTAAGGAAAGGAAAACTAAATCTGCTGTAACAAGAAATTCAAAAGCAAACTTTGGAGCAAAACTCAGAGGCCAAAGTAATGTTTGCACTTGCACAAGTTGGATATGTGGCTTACCAGCTGCAACACAAAACTGAAACAAACCTGCAACAAACTATGCTACCAATCCTAAGCAAACTAAAAAGACCACAGCACTGAAAAATAAGAAAGTTGGAGTGAAAAAATGGTGGCCATTTGCATGTGCACAAACCATGCATTTATAGGAATTCCAACACTCAAAAACCAAAATCAAATTGAACTCCTAAACAATAAACAAAGGAAAAACACTGTTCCAGGGGATCAAAAACATTAATGCATGCCCAAGTCGGCAAGAAAAGCTGGTGAGTCGTGATATTTCACGCGGGTCGCGTTAAAAGAGCGTTCTGGAAAATGCGCACAGGACCGCCGCCCTGCTCAGGGCGGCGGTTACAGGACCGCCGCCCTGTTCAGGGCGGCGGTCACGAGACCAGCCGCCCTAAAGGGTGGCGGTTTCGTCACTGAAGGCCAAGAAGCCAAAGAAAGAGGAAAGAAAGGGAAAAACAAAACACGCGGGGGCTAAGCGGGGCATGCGGGATGTTAACGCATACCCGAAGAGCTCTTTCTGGATCCCGAACACCTTTCGAGGAGACCTGTATCATCATTGGGGCACTTGTTACACCGTTCCGCAGTACAGTACCTTACAATTTTGGGTACGTACAGCCCCATCAATTTATATCTCATCATCTTCAGCTACGTGTTCCTTTCTGATTGGATGTGGCTCGGTGGGGCATTTAAAAACACTAAGGCCCCACTTCAACCGCAAATCTTATCAACGTGGAGGGCCGACTCTCATCTACAAAATTCTCCTCTGGATTGATCTTTGAATTGAGCCCAGGAGACCGTGGAGGTTTCACGGGCGCCTACCTATACTTAAAATTTTCTTCAAGTGATCGGTGTAGCTTTTTCAGACTCAGGACCGTGGATGGCCCCGCACTTGTTTGGGTCTCCACTCTTGGGATCCATATCAAAAGAGCGTGGAATGGACACCGTTGAGGTCTCTTCTCACTCTGTCCATATTAGAATTTTTTTAGGTAGTGGATGCAATTCTGTCAGGTTCTAGACACGTGTTGGACTAGTTCTTATTTAAGGATCCACCTCTAAGTCCTATCTTAGGAGTTGCACCGGGGGATGGAGGAAACACGTGGAAGCTTTCGTTGGCTCCTCTTATACTTTCTAAAGTCTAGGACATTGTGGAGGGACCGTGCCTATTTTGGGACATGCCCCTGAGTTTATTTTGAAAGAGTGCTAAAAGGACATGTGGTGAGCCCATTGCTTTGCTTAGGGTCTCCACTTTTGGGCACCATATGAAAAGAGCACCATAGAGACACGTGGAGGCTTCCACTAACTCTGCCTTTGCTTGGAATTTTCAACGGCTGAGGAAACCTTCTTAGACTCTAGGCATGTGGCGCCTTCCGCTGGTCCCTAAAATACTTCACAACTATTTTGGGTTGAGACACATGGTGAGCCTGCGCTGGTTTAAGGTCTCTACTTTTGGGCACCATATCAAAAATGCGCTAGTGAGACATGTGGAGGCTTCCACTGGTCCCTTTTATACTGAGACTTTTCAAAGGCCAAAAGGGAAAATTTTGGGCCTAGGGCACATAGAAGACCCGCACTTGTTTGGAAATTTTCCTCTGTAGTTGTGCTAAGGAAACACATGGATGACTCTAATCTAAAGTTGAGAAAGGGAAAAATCAAAGGTTGCTATGCATTGTATCTGATTTACTGCCATTTTTTCTCCAAGACTCGTGGAGATGTGAATATGCATTATTTTTCATTGTTTTCTAATGAAATTCCTTGTCATTTTTGTCTGCAAAGTATAATTGAATGAATCTAGAGCTTAATTTTTTATTCCAAGGATTGTAGAGGTCGATCTTTTGAAGTTGGAATTACTCGGGTAATGGAAAAAAACATGAATTACTAGACAAACT
This sequence comes from Taxus chinensis, assembly GCA_019776745.2. Classification (NCBI taxonomy): domain Eukaryota; kingdom Viridiplantae; phylum Streptophyta; class Pinopsida; order Cupressales; family Taxaceae; genus Taxus; species Taxus chinensis. Next base: position 1,224 of record JAHRHJ020002387.1, on the reverse strand, counting down.
AGATGCAAAGAAAATTTGTGTAGCACAAAGGATGAAAAATGTGTTGCCATAGTAGATGACTGGGTTGCCCCAGTTAAACAATGATGGGATAGGAATATTGTAATGATCCAGTTTTTTTCCACCCTGGTAGATTTGGGTGCGAATTGTTAAAAATCACTTTCCGGAGACAAATTGGTAACGAGAAAAGGTCCTCAAATATTCTTCTTTTTGGGTGGAAAATTTAGGATGATGAGCATGTCAAATGTATAAATGCAATGAGAATAATCTTAAATGGGTGGGTGTTTAATTTTATGAGAAAAATTTGAGAAAGCCCATCTTCTGAGATACTATCTGAGAAACCTGTTAATCTCTTATGTTTTAGATTCAATCACATCAAGTTGTTTCAAGTGTATAACCATTGACAAGCTTTGAGACTATTCAAGAAACTTTCCCTTGCTGATGAATCTAATCAACTTCAAATTAATCTGATGTTAATCTTGGGAAAATTTGTGTTTGCCTCATGTCGAATGTCTGAAGTAGTTTTGTTGTTCATAGGTAATCTTTGTTAAAATCCCTCTGAACCAAACAAGATCTCGTCCCTCTGATAGTTTTAGTGGAATTTTTTGATTTTATTATGAGAAGAGCCTTCATCCTGTAATGAAATAAACAATTAAAAATCACTTTTACTGTCATTTTGTTGCTAAAGATTGTCCTGTAAGCCTTTGAGTGTATCTTAGGCTAGAGAAATCAGGGGTATTTAATGTTTAATTGAGTTTTTAGCTCGAGTCTTCATTTTTAATTCTTAAAGATTGTGTGAAACCATGCAAATATGGGCCTCTATTGATGCACACTTTATGGTTGAAGGAATATTTTAGCTATTCTGAAGCATTTTTCATTTAGTTTCCAAATGTTGTGGAAGGTTACTCAAAGCTTTGGTATAATAAACTTATCCCGGATTAATCTCCACCAATAATTTAAATAATATGAATCCTAATGCTGAAGGTACCCTGTTTGCATATGTCTCACACAAATGAATAAATTCTACGGCCAAATCTGTAAGAAGAAAATATGATTCAATAATTCTTTAGCAGATTAAACATTATTTAGGGAAATACACCATCTTTAGAAGTGAAAACTGGTGAGAGTAAAAATTTTGTGCATTGATCATATTTTCTTCAAGGTTTCCTATCAAATTTTAACAAAGAAGGATATATTCATTCTCTCAACCAAATAGGGTAAAAAATG